>CM066731.1:64915000-64995000 GCA_033961575.1 Aselliscus stoliczkanus | reverse complement strand
CAACAAACGAAAAAGTCCCTTATTCAATTTCACATGGTCTACGAAATCATAAGTGCACTAGAGTTCCGACACAAGCAGTACCTTGACAGTATAGCATTAAATTCACAAATGAAAAATGTCCTGTTCACATAATGCTCAGAGTCTATCAAAACTAGAATTATTACCTCTTCCAGAAAAAAAAAGAATGACATCAGAGGTAAAAGTGAGAAGAAGGTAGAGTTGGCACAGATTATTAGTATATTCTACAAGAAAAGGGTGACAACTGGTATAAATATAGCTTGTGGCAGACAAGTGATTCCACTGCTCCCCATCCCCTGTGTGGTAGAACTACTATCTTGCAGCGTGACCTCAAGCATCTGTGTGTTGTCCAGAAAGGGTTATTATAAAGTCTCTTTGTACACTAAACACACCTAGAAAATGCTTTCTAATAAAGATTGACATTTGGGGAAAAGTCACAGTTTTACCAGGCTTCTTTGCTGCTTTTTTTTTTTTATTATTTTTTATTTTTTTAAAACAAATGAGAAATGTTATGTTCTGACCTGAGAATTTAAAGCTACTGAATTACACCTAACTAAACTAAGAGAAATTCTCTTTGAAAACTTCTGGATCATTCTCCCATACAGTCCATGCTAGCATTTGGAAATCAATCCAGCTGAGGTGCAATTTGCTTTTCTTGAGAGTTTTTGGCTTGAAACAAGTTCCAGAAGAACTTGTGAGATTTTTTTTTTTCCTTTTCCACATTGTAGCATATATTACAAGCGCATTCAACCATGTGCATCACTTCTGTCCATTACATACCATCCTATATTGCCAGCATATCCATATGGGAAACACAATCCTGAGTCAATCATTTGGTACTGTAATTTTTGGGTTAGAGAAGCTTTGGAACTGCAGTTAAAGTCTTATTTTTTTTTAATTTTTTTTTATAATTTTTTTAATTTTTTTTTTTTTTTTTTTAAGCACGGGATCCTGTCTTCACCCCTACACACTGAACATATCCATTCGGATGCTATTGAAATTACCATCTAGGCCAGAAGCGGGCTTAGCCTTCACTTCCAAAGAATTGTCTAAGTCTTCTAGCTTCTGGCTCAGCTCACTGTCAGACTCATCTGAACAACTCTCTGTGGGTAGTGAGGTTTGAACCCCTGAGGTGCTGCACAAACTTGAGGTAACCGTTGAAGGCAAGGACAGGGGAGGGGGGGAAGGGGGGGAAGAAGCAGCTCTCCTGGCAGACGCTTGGAAAAGGATATTAGGCCAGGACTTCATGGAGAAGCAAGAAAGATGAGGGTAGGTGTTATTAGAAGAAGCTGCAGACGGTGAGGTAGATGTGCTGCTAGGATTCGGGGAGCAGACTGAGTGAGGTAATAATCTAACATGCTCTTTGGCATTTCTCATTGCTTGTTTGATTGTTTTCTCTTTGTGCAAGCTGGACTGGAGGTGTTGACTAAGCGCTTCGTTCCCACTGATGGCCACATCACAGGCGAGACACTGGTATCTGCTGACCGGGACACGAAGCACTGTCTCTTGGGGGTCAATCAAAGGCTGACCAAAATAACAGAAGGATTTCTGATGACTTACTGCGGCGTCTTCATCCGTAAACATCATCTGGCACTTTCTGCATATAAACTCGTACTTGACGAATGGGACAACGTAAGTGTCTGAAAAGTCTGCACTTTTGGATTCCAACTGGGGCTCTTCTTTTGTGCTTTCTGTAGCGGCCCCTTTGTCGTCCTTGGCTTCCGAAGGCTCGCTGCAGCCGGGCGGCGGCGCGTCACTGTCCACTTTGGAGGACTTCGCCAGCCCAGGCTTAGGCTGCTGGTCTTGCTGCGGCTTGTCGTGCTTCTGCAGAGCGTCCTGCAGGCTCTGCTGGTACTGCTGGTACTGCTGCAAGAGCGTGCCCGGGGACAGGCCAGCCAGGGTCTGCGGCATGGTGGGGCCGTAGGGAAACAGGCTCTCCATGCCGCACACGGGCGGGAGGTACCCTCCTTGCACGGTTCCAGGGAGCTGAGGTGTGAAGTAGGAAGCGAACCCAGGGATAAAGTAGGGCAGGAACTGCCCGCCCAGGAAGGAAGCGGGATCGCCAGCAATCGCGTTCTGCAGCGCCTGCAACTGCGTCGGATCCACGTGCGTTTCGCCTACGACTTTGCCCAACACGGAAAGAGCAGATGAGATTTTTTCCTCTTTTTTGGGGTGTTTCTCGGGTTTGGTGGCCTCTAATTCCTCCTCTTTGATTTTCTTGACCTTGTTTGGCTTATTTTGCTTTTTCTCCGATTCTTTGTTCTGAGGCTCGGTCTGCTGTCCTGGCAGAGAGGATGGAGGAGGAGGAGGGGGGGGAGGAGGAGGAGGAGGAGGAGGTGGAGTCTGCAGCAGGGGTTTGGTGGGGGCACTGCTGAGAGACAGGGCAGGAGACGAAGTAGCTGAAGTAGGAAACCCAAGCATGCCTGCACCGGGAGGTGTTAAAGCTGCAAACGACAACAGAGAGACGCCCACCGTCAGTGCACGGAGCCAGGACGCTTTACCCCAAACAGAACCGACCCCGGACGTACGCATGCACGCACTCACGCGGTCACATCACCAAAGATCTATCCCCTCCACACACACCAGAAACCGCCCTCCCTCCCGCCCCCGCACCAGCGTTTGTGTGCAGCAGTGCTCATATTCGTTTTAACCCCCAACCCAAACGCCAAGGAATGTCATGTGCACAGGTTAGCTACATTTCACTCGGGAAACAAAACGCTCTCATATTAGGAGAGGCAGAAGACGGTGAGAAAAAGAACATCTTAGTGACAAGAACAGTGGTTACTTCTAATTGACACACTTGGCAAGACCTCCATTCTGTTATTCATTTTAACCAATTTTTATGATACCTTTGGGAAGGCAGACCCACCGGTCCTTCACCTGAGCAGTCTGATAATTACCACGCTCACGAAAAGTAATTAGCTGTCACATAAAATGAAATCCATCTGCCTAAGTTCCAGTAGAACAATATTCTGACATTTAAGTAGGTGATAAGCTAATTTACACAGCAAAAATAAATGACCAATGAAGACACCCAAACCCAAATAGAGTGAAGTCACAGCTTTTCCGGACTAGAACTGAGCAGGGCGAAGCAAGAGTTCGTTTTTAACTGTGCAGGTTCCATTACTCATTGCCATCTCGGCAATTCGGCTCACAGAGTACTTGATAGGGATGGAATATATTAACACTCAACTTTATCACCCCCAAAACACGATGCTTCCTCAAGTAGTGCTTGTGGTACTCAAAAATGATTCTCCTCCATTATAGAAGGGAAACTCAGCGCTCAGGAGCAGATAACACGTGGGATACAACCGGACTCCTATCGTAGGGTAAGAGATCTTCGCTGGATTTAGGTGCCCAATCTACCGTAGCAGCTGGTGACAACCTATTACAAAGCCATCGTTATGAGCTGGGTAGTTGGGTAAGAAGCTAAATGACAACTCAGGCTAGAAAGGGGAGTTATAAAAAGCTGAGCCTTTCCTGGATGTGTTTTTTGGAGGTCAATAAAGCTGACTGCCAGAGGAGCAGACTGGATGGGTGGTGGCTCATTCTTGACTGAGGGAAGGCTCCCTCCACCAAGTGACCATGACAAGGGCTGTACTGGAGGCCTGCTGGGCTCATGGAAAAATAAACCGGGAGAAAGTGAACAAAGTTTAAATGAATAGTGCATAGCTGTAGAGAGAAGGATGATAGATTCAAGACAATCGTCTTTTAAACATTGGTTAAAGTCTTACCTCCATGCTAAATGTACCATTTGGGGGTTAAAATGAAAAAAAAAAAGTGTCACAAAAACTGCATGCTTCTATAATATTTCTGTAGCTAGAAAAAAGAATTTAGTTTAATTGGTTTTTGCCTCGCTGAGAAGGTTCTTCTTAGGCTTAGCATTGAAGATACTCTGAAGTCCTTTACATCACTTTCAACTTGACTCTACTCTATTAATGTCAATTAGCCTAGCTTATTCCTGGCTGCTCTTCTTTTTAACCTTACCACACCCAACTCTTCTCTGGCTTGCTTTGAAATAAGTTCTGCAGTTGTTTCAGTGACAGTCTCTAAGGAAAGTCCATCACGTTAGAAAATATTCTCCCAACATCATCCAAGGTAAGTGGGGACAGATGCTAAACATTTCAGGTTTTAAGTAAGCAAATTGAATCCTAGAACTGCAAATATTCAAAATGCAGAAAAATAAACAAAATCCTTGAAAGTGACACTGTGTTTTGGGGAGAAACTGATAACAGTCTCAATATTTTACAGAAGAATGGCTGGCACATTTGAAATTTAATAAAATGAAAATGATTCCAGCTTTGCCAGGGGTATGGCAGGAAGGAATGAGTAAATTTACTGATCTTTAATCCAAATTAGTATGATAGACTTCTTGTTTCCTGGGACTTAGACGTGGCCCTAGTGAAGTAGTGGAGTTACTTTGGGGAGCCCAAACCCTCAATTCCCTTACCTTTATTCCTATACTACTATGCCTAGCATCTTCATCCTCCTTCTACTTGCCTCTCCATACAATTTTATTTGCAAGCAAGAACCAAAGCTATGAATACACCTATTTCTGAAAAGGCTTACTATATATTAGATTGGATAATTTTCTGGTTTCTTCCTATTATGGTATTCTGATTTGATGCTATTCTACGCTTTTTAAAAAATTTATTTAACAGAGGATGATGTATTAAGTCAAAGGAATTACTATCTAAATACAGAATTTCAGGCATCAGTAATTCAGGTGGAAGATGCTTTACTAAGGACCAAAGAGCCTTCCTTGCATTGTTAGAATGACACTATGTTAATAACCAGCTTCTTTTGCTGACTCATAAAGCCAAGCTTTTCTATATCAAGTCAAGGACAGCTTTATACTCAATAATTACACCTCCTCCCACCTAGTGCTTTTCTGCCCTAAATCTAAGGAAATTGCTGGCTCACCTATCTCTGTGACATGAGAATCTAAGATGAGAAATTTTAAGGAACTGACTTAAAAAAAAAATAGCAATGGTAGTTAGAAAGCAAGATGGATCAATAGTTGTTGAGTAGTCTATGGAATCAGATGGGGTCTATAGGTTCCTAGCAAGAGGTCATACAGTGAGGTAAGGGAAATTTCTAGAAGACTACAATAGTCTCCTAAAATCCCAACAACTACCATCAAACACTATCAGGAATTCCCAGGAATTCAACATTTGGAGGAGTGAGCTGAGGTAAAAAATCAGCTGTTAAATAAAAGTTTTCAGAAAAGAGATGCAGATTAAGGATTCTGAACAATGCACATCAGGCCTACCAGTAAAAGACATAAACTTGTAAAAACTGGCAGTCAAAAGTTCAGTAGCCAACTGATGTAGGAAAACCAGAAACGGAAGAGACAAACTGAATGGTAATCACAATGCAGAAAAAGTAGCTTTTTTTCCTGGTTCCCTACCTCCTACTCCAATTCTTTGAAATTTCACTGAGAGCTTAAGATGTATCTACTGATACTCTCAAACTACTGTTATTTTATTCGGTTTTGTTCCCCTGAACCAGCTGCCTAGTCCCAAAAGTAATGCTTTCAGAAGAAAATGCATATCTCAGAATGAGCTAGATGTGTTTCTTTTTTCCCCTAATTTTTTTGCTCTAGGTCTCCCAGAGGGAAAATTTATTTTTGAGGTGAAAATCAAACTAACTATGTACACGGGGCCAAAGATAATTGTGATAAAATCGTTGAAGACTTACTCTTATCTAGATGTACTCCAAATGTGCTAGTAAATTACACTCAAGTATGAAAAAATGCAAAAGTCATATTCTGAAGTTCCATTTATGGAAATTGGGTTAGGCAGTATTTCCAAACACTAACAGAATATATAAAAATCAGATACTGCTGAAAATGATAATGTAAATATGCTGAAAATAGAAAGCCAAGTGATTTTTCTATTTATCTTGAGCAAAATGCCAAAGGAAGCTAAGATCCTAAAGGATAAAACATAAATTTTACATCCTCTCATTTTTTTTCCCAGTGCAGAAGCACATGACTTTCTATTGGCACTTTCCCTTTTTGCACACGATCGTGATAGAAGAAGACAAATGTGGAAAAAATGTTAAGCAGAAAATAATTCATTTCATTAAAACATGAGAAAATGGTAAGTAGTGACAGTGAGCTCAGGACTGGGCCATTGTTAGGAAGCAGGCACATAGGGTGCATTTTACTCTTGCAAGTGCCTTCTAGATCTTGAAAGACTAATTTGAAGGTTTCTTGGAAGTAAGGTGAGGAGGTTTTGAGAGCACTAAAGCTGGTAAACCAAAACAGCAACTCCACCCCCCCCCCAAAAAAAAATGGGTGGTTAAATCAGGAAATTTAGTGGTTGATAAATACTAAAATGGAACACGTCCATTGCAATTAAGTCAATTTTGGGGTGCAACCTTTGGAATCAGACTTATTACTTTACCCGACATATCATATTCAATGGAGTCCCTTTGTAGTGATTTCCTTAGGATCAAAGCCTTCAAATCTACCTTCAAAGGGATAGGGCATTTTAAAAATGAAGCCTGTTCCATAACTAAATCCCATTAAAATGGGCCCAAGATAAACATGTCATATCCTTAAAGTTTATTTATATAGATAATGAACTAATGTGAGAAATACAGAAATATTCTACTGATGAAGCAATTTTCTCCCTTGGTTTCACCTGGCTAGTATGTTTGTTTCTCCCATAAAGCAAAGGAGGTATTTGTTTGATGAGAAATAATACAGTAGAAAGATGGAGAAGCACAGATCCACTCCACAACATGACTAAAATAGTCAGCATTACCCACCTAAAAAAACACACACCTAAATTAACCTAAAAAGGGTGTGAACTTGGACATGCGGGAACTGAGGCTCTCAGACGGGGTCCTGTGGCACCTCTGCTAATGTTTAAAATCCATCTCACACAAAATAGCTAATTCAAGAAAAATTGCAAAGTTTAAAATCCATCTCACACAAAATAACTAATTCAAGAAAAATTGCAAAGTGCAGTAGGTATGTTCACAGACCTTTCCTCTTTATAAACACTCTCAGGTCTGTTTTGGTCCAGGATTTAATAAAGCAACAGATACATGTATCTGAATATCTGATACATTTAAAGATGCTGCTCACTGAGCAGGACCTGCCCCTAACATTTGGTACAACTCTGATAGTTATAAACAGGGCCCACATGTCAGGGGGGATACAAATTATATTTATAGTGAGTACAAATGAGGAGAAAGTTAGGTTGTTTCAGTATTTCATAAACATCTTCTCTCTCCTCCCTTCTCACTTTCTCATATAGAATCTCTGGGTACCAGCTGCAGAGGGACAAACCCAAAATGCTGTCAGCAAAGGACCCATTGTCCAAGCAGAGGCCTCTTGATCCAGTGGGGAGAAAAAAACAAGATGCTCTGACCACTATTTAATAGGAGTGACTACACAAGCATCATTGATCACAGACCCTTGAACTGTTCTTAGTGCATGTAAAATATCAAATTTTACTGTTTTATATAATATTTTATTTAATATGTTACATAACTAGAAATTTTACATAACCATTCATAGGAGTTTTTCACATTAGACATTATGTGGAAAAACTCTATTTTACATAACTGACCATAGGCGCTTTTCCACATAAGACATTTTTTTTATGTGTCAATGAATAATCACAGTGCTATATAAAGTGGGACTAGAAAAACTTATACATTCATATGCTAAAAAAATCAGCCCTTGCATTATTCTTAAAACAATGATATCTGACAATGAAAACATACAAACAAAACATGTAATTGTAGCTCTAATATTTAAGGCCAGATAATTAAGACTATCGAGACAGTGGCCAAGAATATCCAGATAATTAAGCCCAAAGTCTTACAGAGGGGAGGGTAGTTGGTGTGATGGTTAAAGAAAGGGGCATTGCAGAAATGTTCTTGGGGATATTTCTTTATGTGTGTGGATCCTGCTTCTCTCTAATGCCAATGAGTCATTAAGACACAGAACCAGATGGGCTGGCAGTGGCTAAGGGGCTGTTTGATATGAATTATCATGTCTCCAGAGCTAAACGTAAAAATGGGGATATCCTAAGATCACATGGCAAGATTGTTTTTCTAAGAGAAGGGCAAAATTGAAAAGTCTGAAATTTATGTAAAAGTCCAATTTGTGCAAATGAAGAAAGCTCTCCTATCTATGTGTTTTGGAAACTTTCTAGAAATACGTAATTATTTCATTCTAGTAAGTCTCTTTAGAATGTCAAAATTTCTTTTTAAGAAGAAAAAAAAATGTCACTGCTGATTTGAAAAATAAAACTTGCTTTAAAGAAGAAATTGTAAGAGAAATTTTTTTTTCTCTTTTGGATAATAATAACTTTCACATAATATATAAAACATTTATCATTTGTTATGTTTGGCTATGTGACTGCCTACCACACTATATTCAATTTTTTCAACCTAATATATAATAATTAGATACATACACTTATTCACAAAATCAAAACTGTATGAATTATGTTTCTCCTGATGTATACAGAATTGGATTCATTATCTAAGGTTGCCTGAAACGGCTTTACAACTTTGTTTGGATTTAATTACAGACTTTGGCTGGGGTAGGGGTCCGAGTAGAAGGGCATGGAGTAATATCAATATATTTCTAAGGTTGCAAATTTATTTAAATAACAAGCAACCATGGATGCTACAAAAATCAAAATCTTATAGCCATGCCAAGTTACAAATTACCCCGGAAGTCATATTGTTGATAGTTAAACTTTAAACGTAAGTGTTATTACCTGCTAGGTGTGATGTAGGTGAATTATTGTGGCTAGAAGGCCCTTAACTTTTGAACTTGCTAGCACTTATGGGGAAAACAAACAAACAAACAAACACCAACAATGACAACAAGACACATTCCTTGGAAAGAACATAAATGAAGATACCAATTTTGTGCTTTGCTTCCTTAATATATACACCAAATCAGTATTGCAATGAGTGTATTAAAGGAATATTTCTAAGTAAAGATTTAGTGATAGAAATAATGAATACATTTGAGACACTGCTATGACCTACCTTATTTTTAATTTTTCTGCATATGTTCCAGTTGACTTACTTCCCAGTTTATACTAATTATAGCCAAGAAAAAAAATATATATATATATATTTTAAATAACTTAATGGCTTTAACTTACTGAAATGAAAAGAGATCCACATGTACCTTGTTCTTGGTTACATATGATTGGCGGCCTAATATTACTAATTAATTAGACTGATTCTCCTTGACATGACTTACTGTTTGAATTCTGTGGGAATCCGGGCAAGGAAGATGGACCGTTCATTCCAGGGAGAAGGACAGGAGGAAGGCCGGGGAGTCCTGGGTAGGCGGCTGGCAGGCTGATGCTGTGCAGGGGGCTGCTATCCATCATGCCGGGCTGCTGGACCGCCAGGCCCAGCACATCGGAAGCTTTCTTTATACGATCAAGTTCTTGCTGTGCCATCAGCTGCCGAACGGTGGTGGGAGCCAAGTAATCTTTCTCCCGGTCTAGCTGACTCCCAACAGTCTCCCTCACTTTGGAAATGTGCTGTTTGGAGAAAATATGATCTCTGATGGACAAGCGGGCAGAGTACTTCACCCCACACAGGGTGCACTCTGGTTTGGTGCCTTCTGTACCACTCTGATTGATCATGAAAGGCTTCCCTATGTTAATTTTGAATTTCTTTTCTTTGGCCCTTGCATTTTGGAACCACACCTGGACCACGCGCTTGGGCAGGCCGATTTCGTTCCCTAGCATCTCACATTCTTGCATGGTGGGAGTTCGGTAGTCACTGAAGCACGCCTTGAGAACCTTGAGTTGCAGGTTGCTCATCTGGGTTCGGAAACGCTTGTGACCTGGCCGATCATTATTTTTGGATTTAAAAGGATTGCTGGATCCAAAAGGGTTGGGTGAGCTTGGGTCCGCGATGCTGGATGTTTCACTGCGGTCGGCATTGTCATCGGGGTCATCTGTGATATAAAAGCTTTGGTCATGATCACCGTCCTTATCACTGAAATGTATGGAGGGGCTTGTGAGAGAGAAGAGGAATTTTTCATCGCAAACCTCCGTAGTGGGTGTGGTTGCTGTTTTGGGCAAAGCATCAAGCGTTTTGGGCTCTTTAGGCGATAAAGCTGGCTTCACGTCTCCGGAGCTGCCCGTGGTGCTTTCCATCTCGGCGTTGCCTTCATCGCCGGTGGTGGCGTCACTGATTGCCGTGTTAATCGATGACGTCTCATCGAAATCCGTTTTGCTTTGATCATATCCAGCCTCAGCAGGAGGGGCGTTTAAGTTCTCGACATCCTCAGGACATTCCGCTTTAAAAGAAGAAGGGCTTAACAGATTCTTGGGCGACAGCTCCGCTGTCTTGCTCACAGGCGTTGACACGGTGGAAGCCAATTCATTCTCACTGGATACCAGGTCGATTTTAGTTAACGGCAAAGACGGGTAATCGAAATAAATGTATTTCTGCGGGCTCTCACCCCCATCTTCGGTGGCTATTAAAGGGCTGGGGGGCAAGCTGTACCCTGCCTGCTTGCCTTCATTCCAGTGCCGAGAGCGGATGTGACTTTCTAGGGCCGATTTGGCTTTGAACAGGGCGCGGCAGAAGGGACACCGTTTATGCGACTGAGCCGGACCCACCGCCCGGAACTGGCCTTTCCTTTCCCGGGCTCGGGTGTTCTGGAACCAGACTTGCACGACTCTTTTTTTCAGCCCCACTTCGCGTGCGATGTGGTCGAGCATTTTCCGGGTAGGGTTAGAATCCAGCAAGTATTTTTCATAGAGTATTTCCAGTTGTTCCGGGGTGATGGTGGTTCTCAGGCGTTTATCGCGGTGTTGGTCCTCGCCGCTGTTCCCGCCCTCCTTCTCACTGCAGTTGTTCTCTTCTTTCTCGTCCAGTTTTCTTTTCAGCGAAGCAGCGACCATGGCGGGGGCCGCGGTGTGGGAGGAGCCGGGCTGGGGGGCCATCTGTGATAGAGAACCAGCCAGCAGCTGCCCGGTCATCAGGGGGTTGTTGGGGTCGAATATCATGTAGGGCATATCCATGGGCCGTTCCAGGAACGGGGAGTGAAGGAATTGGTTCTGAGCAGCGAGGAAGTGCATGTGCTGATGTTCCTGCCAGAGGTCCAGGCTCGGGAAGGCCACTGTACACTGGTCACATTGGTACTGGAGGAGCTGCGGAGGTAGGCTGTTCTGGAGCGAAGTCATGGAAATTTGCAGTGGGCTGGACGGGACCGGGGTTTGAGAGGCCGAGGGGGGTCTTCCCATCAGTTGGGGTTGTTTGGGGGGCTGGGGCTGAGTTGCCGAGGCCTGCACCGGGTCCGAGGAGGAGGTGGATGCTAACGGCAGGGCTGGCTTGGCGCCTTGAGAAGGGGGCGGGGGGTCACTCTGCTTTGGCTTTTCTGTGGGATATTCAGGTTTGGGAGATGTCTTCTCAGGTTCCGGTTTGGGCGACGGGATCAGAGGGGTGCTCGTCCCCGAGCCAGACCCGGCCGCGGGGGCGGCAGCGTTTCTGGCTGCATCCGTTTGGCCCGACGCTGTGCAATGCTTGTACACCACCTGGTCGGTGGCGTCCATGGAGTCTTCAGTTTGGCTTTCGTCTTGCGCTTCGTCGTCTTCGTCCTTGTAACACTGCTTCTTCTGGTGCGTGATCAGGTCGAAGATCCTGGGGAAGACCACGCTGCACTTCTTACACTGGTACTGCATGTTGGTGGTCCGGATGTACCGCTCATTGGTGAGTTCCCGTTTTTCGTTGTCTTTCGTTTCTGCCTGATTCTCGTAGCTCTTGCGGGCTTTCTGCCGGGCATTCTGGAACCACACCACGATAACGCGGGTGGGGAGATTGAGAACCGTGGACAGCTGCTCTATCTCGTCGTCTTTCGGGTAAGCGTTGGTGTCAAAGAAGTCTTGGAGCACCCTCAGCTGGTAGTCAGTAAACCGGGTCCGGGAGGACCTTTTGCTGAACGAGGCGTCGGATTTGTAATGCTCTAAGGAGGAAGGCTGCGGCTCAAGGCGGATGTCTTCCAGCACCGTGATGGGAGGGTTGCTGAAGTTGTACGGCGAGTCCTTGTTTCTCTGCCTCTCCTTGAAGAGCGTGTTGCGGAACCAGTGCTTGATGACTTTCTGAGACAGTCCAGACTTCTCCGCCATTTCTTGGATCTGCTCCTCGCTCGGGGAGTTGTTGATGTCGAAATAAGCCCTCAGGATTTTCAGCTGGTCGTCGGTAATTCTTGTCCGGGGCCGTTTGAACTGCGAATGCCGTAGGAAGTTGGGATCCAGTCCGAGCTGCTGCTGGCAAAGCTGAGTGAGGTCTGCAGAGAGCGAGTCCATCTGGGGCATCTGCAGCGCCAGCTGGGGCGGCAGAGCAGGGTGCTGGACGGGCTGCATCATGATGGAGGGGAACAGGGGAAGCTCCAGGGACACTGGCAGCTGAACCTGAGCGGGAGCCGACGGGGGAGGAGGTGGGGGCGGCGGGGGCGGGGGCGGGGGCGGAGGAGGAGGTGGGGTGGGGGGCGGGGCCTGGAGAGGGGTGGACACTGTGCTTGGGATTTTCACCGGCCCCATGGACGAGGCCTGCGGAGTGGCAGGAGGCAGCGGGGGTGGCGGGGGCGGCGGAGGTGGCGTTTCTGGTGAAGCCGGCGAAATCGGATACAGCTTGTCGTAGGCCTCTCGGTACTGGCGGGCAAACTTCTCCAGGGCACCGTAGGGAAAGAACTGCCCGTGCACGTGTTCCTGGTGACTCTTTAAAATCAGTACATTGGAGAACATCTTCCCGCATGTCCCGCATTCCAGTTTTTCCGAGTTTTCCCCTTCCCCGCCTTTACCTTTCTTTTGCCCTTTCTGCCTGTTTTCGTTATACTGAATGACCAGTTCGAACCCGAAGTTCTCTAGTAGCGCCTTGGCTGCGTTTCCTCTGGCCCCTGAAGCTATTCGCGGGGGCGGGAGGGACGGCTCCGAGGGCTTCGGCTTCTTCGCATCTTTGCCTTCTTTGAGTCCTTCGCCTTCGCTTGTAAATTCTTGCTTTGGCTTGTCTTGCTTTTCAGCAATTTCTTCTGCCTCCTTGTAAGGTGGCATGTCCTTTATGACTGGGCAGTCGGCACTGGCCAGGTTGGTTTGGTCTTGTTTCGGTAGTTTGCTCACCTGCTGCTGCTGTGGCTGCTGCGGCTGCTTCTGAGACGGCAGCGGGGGCTGTGCGGCCTGGTACTGCTGTGCTTGCTGCTGTAGTATCTGCAGCTGAGTCTGGCCGACGTGATGTTGGGTTTGAATCTGCTGTTTCAAGTCTTCGAGCAAGGATCCGGCCATGCCCGTCACTCCAGGCATACCAAAGGCTGCAGAGCCTGGCAGGCCCAAGTCCGGCCCCAAGCTGAACTCCGTCCCGGGGATGTAGAAGGGAAAGAGAAACTGGGGCTGCTGAAACTGGAGCAGTGCTTCTGGGGTCATCGGGAAATGAGGCAAAAAGGCTGGGTTGAGAAACTGAGGCTGGAAGAATGCAGCCTGCTGTTGTAACTCGTGCTGGAGCTGCATCTGAATTTGTGCTGGTGACTGCGGGGGGTGATGGGCAGGCTGAGCAGAGATCAATTCCGGAGTTGGCTTTTTACTTAATTCTTTGGCATCTAGATGGGTATCTTTGCTGCTTACGGCTGCTAAACTCATGGACTCCAGCATCCCCTGGCCGGGGCTGTTAACGTTTGCTGTGAGGCTGTGGCCGCTGGGCTCCAGCTTTGCTGCCCTGGCCTTCGTCTGATGAAGCACAGACCTCATGTGGATCTCCAAGGTGGAACTTTGGCTGTACGCCACGTTGCACGTGCCGCACTTGTAGGGTTTGTTATCTGTGCTGCTGTTGGTTTCTTGAGGAACGGGACTGGAGGCTTCTTGCAAAACCTTTTTCAACTTATGCAGATGAGACACTGAATTATAATGGACCAAGAGAATGTTTTTCTGGGTGAATGACTCTTTACACACTGTACATTTATATGGGCGGGATGGATCCAGGAATTTCTCCATCGTGAAATTTGGCCCTTTTCTAAAAGGTAAGGTCCGCTTTGGTTCAGAGCCCATGTCATCGGGAATAGAGCTACTGTCACTTCCTATAGGGCTCGCCTTCCCCTCGTGGTCCACCTCGTACTCTCTCTCCATTTCCTGCTCCAGGGCATGGTCATCCTGGGCCATGGTTTCACTCTCTGCCCAGAGTTCACCGTTCACGGGCAATGAGGCATAGAGCTGTTGAAGTTCAGCCTCACTCAGTTCGGGGTGGCCTGCTTCCAAGTGTTTTTTTAAAGCCTGGAATGTACGGAAACTGCGCTGGCAGAAATTACACATCGTCGCGGCCCGAATTGCATGATACTGGGAATGTATCTGAAGCTTTTGCATCGTCTTGAAGGCCAGGCTGCAGTGGTTACAGCGATACTTGTACACGTGACGGTCGGAAACAGACAGGGGCTGCCTCTTCTGCGGCTCGCTTAATTGATCTTGCAGTGTGTCGGCGATTTTCATATCCTTGCTGCCAATTTTGTTCCATTCCGACGTTTCCATGGGCTCTTTAGTTGTTTTCTGCTCCTCGGTCTTGATTTCCACGCTAGCCTTTGCATCGTCAAGGCCTGCCATAGTTTTGTCATCCATTGGACTTTCACCTGCGTGACAGAAAGCACAAATGGATCACTTACAGGAAGGAGGCCTGCTGCTTATGTGCCCATAAATATTGTACCTAATGAGGAGACTCTACAGGTTTCTGCTTAATTGATGCTTTGAAGAAATATTTATTGAGCAACTACTATGTGGAAAGCATTATACTGGGCACTGTGGATACAAAGATGAATCCGAAATCACCCCTAGCCCTCAAGGAATTTCAGGATATGGAAGAAAAGAAATGAAAGGTAATTACAGGGTGCTACAGTCAGGCGGCACCAACGGCCATACCTCAATGTTCGGGAATTAGAACACACAGAATATTCTTGGTCATCAGCACTTGGGTCCCCCAAGGGCAGTGACAGATAACCAGAAAACTAAATATGCGTTGAAAGATATGGCTCTTGGAATATTGATTTACTTCAGTGCTTTTTTTTTTTTTAAATCTTTCATAAGAATTACCCTGGAGCATCCCCACACATGCAAATTCCTGAAGTACGTTTTCGGCAGATCCTCGTCATCGGCTGTCATACCTGAATATTTCCCAGACCCCTCAGATGTGATGGCAGCAGGTGTGTCCCGCTCCGATTTCTCAGAGGTGGCCGCTGGCAGAAGGAGACTGTTTGGCATCATGACATCAGGGACAGGCACCTGTGACAACCAAAGGAGTTCATGTCAAAAGTACCCTAGAAATCACAGACTCTGTCACATCTGCGATTTCACAGTAGCATAACCCACTTTGATTTTTCCAACCAAAGCAGGGCATTTTGTGGCTCTTACAGGCCACTGCTATCCCTTCAAATTTCAGACCAATGCAATTGCAATGCTATGGTTTCCTTTTTTTAAAATATGGTTTTTGTAGGTCTATTTTTTTTATACTGACACTCAAGAAAGTTTGAAATTCAATGTGTCCACATGACTCATGTGATTCCCATTACGGATGTAAATATAAGGTGACAAAAATACATGCTATTAAATAAGACATGCCTGTAGCATAGTGGTTTCCTTTTTTATTTTTAAGCAAAGAAATACAACAAATGGACCTTGAATGGTGATAACTGTGGTGTCTACAACAGTCAGACAGCTTTAAGCAGCAAAGAAGAAATTAACATCTATAAACTTGTAATTGCAGATTTTGTGTTGCCGCCTTTCCAGAGATCGCGTCACACATGCATCAACATTTGGTGTCCTTACTGTCATGAGCAGCTTCTCCACACAGTCCGGAGACACGCTGTGCAAATGAGTCAGATGCAGCTGGAGGTGCATCTTATTGCTGAGGACGTCCTGGCAGAGGGGACAGCAGATGACGGGCTGCACTGAGTGCTGTGACAGGACGTGCATCTGGATACGACTTTGGTCCCTACTATTGTAGTTACAATAAGGACACTGATAGAACTGGAAAACAGTGAATAAATATGACCACTCTTGGTTAGTGAATTCTGATGACGTCAGAGCCTAGAAGCAATACCGTGGATCATTACATTGCCCGTGACAATGTCCCCATACTTTTCAACAGCATGGAATCATCGGGGGCTCTAAAACTACCAGAAGCCATAACAGAAGATATAAAAAGGAAAAAAAAAAAAACAGGTTTATACAGCAAAGGGCAAAAAAACAGACTCACCTGCTCGTGACAGAATTTATTGTCCTCTGTTGGTTTTGATCTTTTTGTTGCAACATCTTCTTCTTTTGCCAGCAGGAGTGGCTGGGTCACCCCTGACACACTGACTTTTAGTTCCTTTTCTGGTGTGATGATTCCTGAGTCCCCCCAAAAGAAGAAAACACCTTAATTTCAAAAGACTAACAAATACAAATGTCAAAACCTGAAATATTTTATGTCTTTCAAATTGCTCTGAATTTAAATCCACTGAATCACACACACACACACACACACACACACACACACACACACACACACGACACTTTTAAATAATGCTAATCTCCAAAGGCAAAAGGCACACTTCTTTGTATCCAACGACAAAGTGGACTTTATAAATATATTTTAAAATGTACTCCTGTCTCATGTTTAGATAACCCTTAGTGACCTTGAAAGATTCATCAATAACACTTGCTCTCTGGTGTCTCAGAATGCCTTTACCACATTAAAGCAAATCTACTCCCATTCACGAATGCTAACTGAGAACATAATTATTTTTACTAACATTCAATTACCTATCTCTTGTTCAAAATGCTGGGACACTGAACACATTTCAAAATTCTGAGAAGAGCTAACTAGTTATAATTCAGAAACAAAAATTATACTCTTCCATGATGAATGTAGGATGGAAAAATTAACTACTCATTGCATACACATCATCTGCTGTTTTTTTGTGATTTACTCTGCCTCAGACGTTTCAGCAGTTGGGCGTACATATACTATTGTAGTCCAAATCTCAAGAAGACAATCGTTTTTTATGAGGTTAATCCAAATATTCAGTGTTAAAGAGGGTTTACAATTTTGCCTAGGTGAGCAATGTAATATGTAGGAGCTCTCCCATCAAAGAAAAAGAGTGCGCTTCTAATTTCCCAATCTAACAGAAAATTCTTTCCAGCATCAATTTTCCCGATAATCTCCTCTGCGAGGCTGGATATTACAGCGACATTGGGTAGGCATGTCACATACATCTCATGACAAACACAAAACCTCATTTACCAGCCATTCCAATCTCATCATAGCGCGGCATCATCTGACCTTTTTTCTGCTGTTTATTATGAGTATTTCTAATTTTAACTTTCAATTTTCACCGTCTTCCAGTCAATTTGCAACTAAATTATTTCCAGGGTGAGGACACTATCACTGGACAACTGGGTGCAAATACATCTTGAAATGCAGTGAAGCTAAACCATTGATTGCTATCAGACTCTGCGTAAATATAGAGTCTAGGTGTAATCTGATTGTATGCTGTGCATGAAGTTTTATCTTGATTTTTTTTTCAACCCACATACGGTTCATATAAATGGACAAATTGCACCTTATTGCAAAATAACCCAGTTTTAATTTAAAAATAAGGTCAAGGGTGTTATGGAAACAAAGTAAAAATGAACCAAAAAAATAACATTCTTTTTCCATCCTGGATGGAGATGCATGTTTAAACCATATAAACAACTTTAGAAATTTTGAATTCTGAAAGGAATTTAAAAGTAAGAGTGACTCATAGGACAGCAAAATTAAAATAGAATTTAAAGGACATAATGAATGATAATTTTAGTCCCTTGGGGTGTTTGTGGTAGCTACACAATTAGTGCTATGTTTTCAACAAATTACACTGATATTGATTTCTGGATTTACAAAGATTAGCTTTTATTTAAATTGGTACATTTTCACTATATCTATAGATGTCTTGAAGAAATTTAGGTTCTTTCTAGATAGTTGAAAAGAACAACTTATCATATTTATATTTGAATGAAAAATTGATAGAGACTGAAGAATTCTATTACATTGATAAAACACTATCCAGGTATTTGATATCCAAAGATATTTCAGAAACAGGAATGTTTATTTCATAATTAATTCTAGCATCAAAAAAATGGGCTTTTCCTCCTCAAAGAAGATCATACTGGGGGCCAGCCGAGTGGCACATTGGTTAAGAGCTGACTTGGGATCCCAATGCTGAGCAGCAGGGCCCCGGTTCAGATCCTATATGAGGGCCAGTTACACTGCCCTCTACAACTAAGATGGTGAACAACAGCTCAACCTGGAGCTGGGCTGCCATGAGTCACCGGTGATGGTGTAGGCTTCAGCCCCTGCTGCAGTGGGCTGCCATGAGCTACTTTGAGTGGCTGGCAGGCAGTGTGAGCAGCCAGCAGCTGGTGTGAGCTGCCAAGAGTCACCATGAGCAGCCATCCAGTGGTCAGTGACCAATCTGCCTCAGCCGGGAAGAGCACAATCATAATATGAACATGGGCGTGAAGCGACGTCCTCCACAACTAGACTGAAGAACAAAAGGACAGCAACTTGTCTGTTCCCTTCCCTGATTCCCCAATGCTGTTCCCCTCCCCCAATTTCCCAATTTAAAAAAAAACTAAAAAAAAAGAAAAAATATACTCTGTGCTATTGTTTTTAGTGTTAAAAATAAATGTTCAAGAAAATAATATGCTACATAGTACCTTCAAATAAAATTTACTGTTTAAGGTGTCAGATCAAGTTGTATAAGATGATTGTCATTTACATCAGCCAATGCCCATCAGTTCTTTTCTGCTGTGAGACTGGAAGCTTTTGTTTTTTAAATTCCTCATTAAGGAATAAGAATATGTTCCTTTAAGAAAATAATATTGTCATATATTTCCTTATGCTTTTGTGTACATGGTAGAAAGACATGAAAAAGTTGGTCCAGGTCCCTATACTATCAAAGACTGTCACAGGCCCTATGATACATCAGACATAGAATAAACCTTCCAGAAACTTCTAAATCTATTTAATGTATAGCTGTGGCCTTATTTTCATAAGCATATATATTCTAATATTGGTATGATAAAGGATAAAAAAAACTGATTTCAAGCTTTGAAACATTTTACTGTACTATACATTGGTATACCTATTTGTATAATTAATCCATGTTATTTTAGGCTTATTCATATTTATCAACAATATAGTTGCTTTTGAATTTAGTAACGGTCATGCTGCATCAAGAAAATAAGAGTTAAATTTTAGTGTCATTTCATAGCCATTGAGATAACTGTTGGCCACAGCAGTCCACCCAGTATATATATCAACTTCAGTATTTTTTTGGCTACTTAATTAAACCATGATCTTAATATAAGCCAGAAGCTGCATAAGGACCATTTTATTTTAAATTAAAAAGAAGTTATAAAAGGAGACTAGGCCATCCTATAGCTAGTCACCCCAGAAATGCATGCCATTGATAAGAAGAGCAGAGAATGCCAACATGTGATCACATAGACACAGATTCTTGAGAATAAGGCAGCTCATCAGAATTTTTTGCAAAGTTGATAGAAGTTACATTTTATGCACATGTGCCTTTTCTGCTTTTCAAAGGGGTGCCATCTCAGCTGTTATGGCCTCCCTAGTGAATTATAATACAAGGGCTCAACTGTGGTGTCTTTTTCTGCATTGTTTATCCTAGAAATATATTAAATAAGGGCCAATCAATTTAAAGAAGGTTTTGATTAAGTTTGGTGATTACTCATAGTTTATGCCTCTAACTTTATTTGAAATAAACCTTGTTTGATACCCTAGACAAAATTTTGAAATGAGATCATAAGCCATTTTGTGTTATTAAGGACATCACAATATTCTCAAAAAACAATGTCATTTTAATGCACTTAAACTAAAAAATGAAGCTTAATTACAAATAAGCACTGCCAAATAGATGAGCCAATGATTATCTGTCAGTTATGAGATTATTTAACTTGCTTGATATTCATATAAAAATGACATTATTCATTTCAATTCAGATACCGCCTACTTAATAATTTTCAATCCCTAAAACACAGAAGGTTGTAAAATGGTTTATACTCATAACAAGTGAGGAAAATCCAATAACACATATGTACTCAAAGCAAATCGTGAAAAAACAATAAAACAAAATACTGAGTTATTATTTATGAATCAATGTATTTGATAACATTTGAATACTATAAAACTTGGAGATAACAGATGTTATTCAACTCCAAATAATTTTAAATTATAATTACCAGTACAGTCTTCTCTTTAATGAGACTAGAATGAAGGGATAATTTTAATTGCAATAATGAAGGTTAATTTCCATCCTTCCTCATGTTTACTCCCTTATTAAAAAGTGGTCCCCTTCACTATGGCAGAGACATATTACATTTTCAATGCAAATGTATTAATCTGGATAAACTCTATATTAATTCTCGTACTGCACAGAGCTATAATTTGGATTATAATTAATCTAAAGTGGCACTAGGTTTAAATGACAATATAAATGAGGCATTAGGAGGCTTTTCTATTATGAATGAATATTCAACAAATATAACTTGCATATTGCCAAGTCTCATTTTGAAAGCTCTCGTCCTAGAGATTAATGGCAGCAACACTATACAACAGCTTACACAAACAGTCTTCCTAACGTGTTAATTCCTTGCTGTCTAAAAAATTCTGTGTTAAAGCAGGGTCACACTGTTTTCCCATCTAACACATTAAGATAGTGATTAATTTGTAAGTTTGCTCATAGCTTTTGACATTTCTAACTGACATGAGGAAAACACAATATGTACATAAACTACTATTCAATCAGAAGAAATATTTACAAGTGGAAAATAAAAAACCCATGCAATAATCTTCTCACCTAATTGGATTCAATTTAGAAAGTGGAAAACTTTGTTAAAAGTTCATGCTCATTGTCCCTAATGAGAACTGTGTTGAAGTCTGGGAGCTTTCAAGGCTAAATATTTGCATCTTGGTAATTGCTTTTGGTTGTGCTCAAAGCCCATTTTTATCCCTATAGGAACACGTGGGGAGGCGTTTCTGCAGGGATAAGAATGTGTTTGAAATGACTGCCATTATGCAATGTTCTGTGCCCTCTCCTATGCTCCAGTCCTGTCTAGATGGTACAATTAGATGCTCAAGAAAGGGAAGTAATTCATCAGGCCATTAAGGAGTCATGGAGCCCATTATTTATGCAGAGCAGTCAATGGTGCTGGTAGGGATAGAGGGTCTGCCTCTGTGGTATGTTCCAGGCAAGACCCTTCCCCTAGTGGTGAGCCTGGAGCCATTTTCAAGTGATTCCCAGAATCCATCCTTTACAAGGTATCTGATATTTAAAGCCAAGCATGATATCATAGACCTGGGTATTACGTGAGCACTCAGTGAACTCTTCTGTGCTAGCTCTGTGTTTTGCCTTCTTCTGAAGACTGTCATCTCTTCTGGCATGACTGTGACAAAGACGCCACTGAAAGCAGGCAGAACCTTGCCCTCCCACAAGTAGTTGAGTGGCCAGCCTTGCTGAGGTCCATCTAGAGTGAATACACTGACAACCTTACTATTTCCAATTCTTTTCAAATGAGGCTGAGATAGCACAACCCTTGACCTTAACTGATCACTACGTACTTCAAATCCCTTGTCAGTAACCTCAGGAGCCTGCTCACTAATATACAGCTATGGCATCATTTTTTTCTTTTTTTTTTTACATTGCTTTAGGCTCAATACCGACCTTAGATCCTCTTTGTTCAAGTCAAATTAGAATCATATGTTAGCCACTACATTCTGGATGCAAATTTAAGTGGTACTTTCTCACTGGACTCCTGAGAGCAATTTAGCATTGAACGGTGTGGGGTGGGGAGCAGGGAAGCCTTTCCAATGCTTATCAAAGAGAATGCAAAAAAACTAAGATAAGCAAAGACTGAATTGTAAATGTGGGATAACTCAGGTTTAAATAAACTTGCGTGTAAAAATGATATTTTGTGCACAACCCAATGTCTTCATAGTGAAAACAAGCTTCTTTATATGCGGCTGTCACTGGAATTCAAGGAAAAAGATAGATGACTACCTGAAACTAATAGGCTTGAACCCGTTTCAGCACTTCTTCTGCTTCAATGAGTCCAACATAATAAAACTAGGTATAGCGTGCAGCAAAAGTAGCCAATGTAATATTCATTGGGACTGCAGATTTCCATCTCATACATACAAAGCATGGATGAAGTCATATATTTGCCAAATCAAACACAGAAAAAGCCTTAGGTATCTACACCAGATGCTGGCCTAGGGTTTGTTTGTGCACAAGTAAATGTCACGACACAAAGGTTTGTTTTCAAAGACAGTAGCTTTCATTACTGGGATTTGTCTATTCTGGAAGATCAGAATTACCCAGTACCTAATCCCTTTTCAATGATATTTCCTCTTCTTAGGCTGAATCATCCGTAAACTTTTTTCACTGGATTTTGTTTGAAATGCCTCAAATAGATGCCCTTAAAAAGGGCAAATTCCTGAGTGTAAGTTGTAAAAAAAAAAAAAAAAGCAAGGAAAAATAACATTTATTTTTAGGGTTACGTGGTGTGCAGGGGTGGGGAGGGGGGGCAGGTAAGGGTACCTGTGATTAAACGAAAAAATTCAAGTGATATCGAATCCTGTGCTTATGAAAAATTAATATGCCATCAGAGGAATCACAAGTATAGCTAAGATTAATGAAAGGCGCTTAAAAAATTACAAGCACACAAACTGATTTGATTAAAAAATAATCTCGCTGGTCATCCTGTAATATTCTTCAACTTATCCACATCTATTCTGTCAGATGGTTATGATTAAAAATAGGTCAATGGGAGGCTACTGATAGAAATCGCATGCAATGAATAGTAGTGGGGATGTTCAGGCCGTTTAAAATGAATAAAAACTTTTAATAAGCTTGCGGGTTGGTGGATAAAGGAAGGGCTAATTGAGGCAGGGGGGAAGGAAAGACGAAGGATTCTAGCATCTTACCAGACTCTTTATTAGAGTTTTTGCCTTCACCAGTGTCTCTCTCACTTCTGTCTTTCTCTTCCTCCTCAGCCACCGTTGTAGGTTTAATAGCTCCCTCTGCCTCCTCACTTTGTTCTTCTGTTAAGAAAAGCAGACCCATCAGTAGGATTGAAACCCACCCTCTCTCCCACATGCACACTCAAATAACTACGTGACCATTTAAAAACTTGGTTACTTTTGAATCATCTGCAGACGTTCATTCTCCAAAACGAACATACATTTATTCAAAATGTCTGTATGAGAACCTGCTGACTTTACTCATGCAAATTTTTATCTAAAGCGACTTCGTGGACATCCATTGAGAAAATGGACCTGTTCTAAATAGAAATAAAAAATGTTGTTTTTAAGTACAGTGGAAGCTAGGAAAGATTGAAAAATGGGTGTCAGGCAGTTCTGTCATTTCAACAGTAGGAGCTTTGAAGCCACATGGACCCCCTGTTCCCTGGATGTGGATAGATGGCAGAGCAAACCAAATTCTTAGAAAAAAAATTCTTCGTGGAATAATGTGATAATGACAGGTTAAATGTAAGACAGGTGTTACTCCTGCCTTCAGTCCCCACACCCCAGAGGAATTCTTTGGAATTTGTCAGAGTGAGATCTCCAAAAAAAAATTGGGATTTTTTTTTTTTTCTTCTATAGGGGGAGCTATACAGGGAATAGGACATAAGAAGGTCTATTTCTTGTATGACAACCACATCACCCCACACCTCATTCACGGGTTCACACCAGCTAGATTACATGGAAATCCTCATAGTAACTCAACCTTATTTAATTATTCTGTAAATCTTAGCTATGCCACTGCTGGTGGATTAATCTGTTTATGCAGTTAGCCTCTATGCTGGGTCTGTGTAGCACTAATCCGTGAAAGGCCCACTGTTCTCTTTCATCCTGTGATCATTTGTCTCTCACTGCGCTGATGTCACATTTTAATGAATTTTTAGCAATCTGAGTAATGCCAGATAACCAGGCTCGCAACTCCCCACAGCATGGCAGCAGAAAAAATAAATAAATAAAAATCATATTTCCCTCTTCTGGTAGGAATGACATAAATTAGGAGAAGAAGGTAAAATGGGATTTGAAGCACCAGGCTGCTCAATTTCATAAAATCTTTAATGACCATATAAATTAACCCTGGAGAGGTAAAAGGTCATCGACACACATATGCATATGCTCTTCTATTTGCTTTTGATAAGCAAAGCTTTTATGCGGAGAACATGATACAATTAACCCTTCAATAACCAGACAAAACGCTGCTATGGACATTTTAAGTGTCAAGCATTAACTGAAAATTACACACTGCATAAAATTTTCATTGCAAATGCTCCAGTGATTGAAAGGGGAAATCGTGGCCCTCTCCACACCCCATGTTTTATTAATAACGTTCTGACAGCAGAATGAAATATCCACTGTCATATGTAGCAGCTGAGCACAAAAAAAAAATAAAAAAAAAATTGCTATTTAGTGACTCTCTTGCCACCACGCTCTGCAACTGTGTGAGGGGCACACAACCGAGGGGGGCAGTTCTGTGTTCCACCGGGGCAACCCCAAAAAGTAAAGGGGGCAAACAAGACATTTAATGCATTCGAAATAAGAGTCTGCTGCTACTGTGAGTCCCGCGAGGCACCATACAAATCCATCCACTCCACATTTGCACTTTGCTACTGAACAAAAGCAGAGGGGAGGTCGCCGTGGAGGGGGGTCAGTCATCTGAGCATTTGAGTGAAGGCTCCCTTTCAGGCAAACACACATGGACATGTGACTTTAAGAAGAGAGAATGGACACTTCTCATGGCCCTCGCCTGCGTTCCCCCTGCAGTGATAATTACTGATCAAACACAGGCTCCCTCCTCCCGGCACAGGCCCAGGCTGGGTGGGGACACCAGCGTGGTCTGGGGAGGCTGGATGGCTGAGCTCGTGACCGGATTGGGCTGTATCGCTGCCAAGTCCACACACGTGACGTGACGTGACGTGACGTGACATCCAGTGTCAGGCCGTGACCTGTGACAACCCACGGCAATTACTTTTCAGCCTGTCCCGGGCAAGGGATGCGCGATTTCTTTGAGTAGATTTACTGGACCTTTCCCCCAGGGCTGGAAAATGAAGTGGCAGAGTGCTACCAGGGTCCTTATCTTGAGGGGACGTAAAATGGTAAGGGCTATCGCAACTCGCATTAATAAAACATTGCGTGTCAGGGAGAGAAAGCGAAAATTATGAAGGTCCTCAAAGAAAAACTACGGTATAATCTGGGTCTCATCAGACGGTTTTCACAGGGTCCAATTCTTCATTTTCTAGGATGTGTTTTAAGGGCGACAGAAATTCCCAGACATGTTCTTCCATACATCACTGTGGTGTCTGACCTCAGCCTGACCCTGGCAACAGTTTGAGAAATCTGAATGTGAACAAAGACTCTGTGTCAGCAGCAGAGAGAGACTGTGGGATAGACTCTCCCCATCAACTTAATCGCAAACAGCAGTTCCGAGGCCATAACTTAGCCCGCCCTTCCAAGCCACAGCTCATAACCTCTGAGGTGGATTGGCCCACACTGCCTCTGCTTCTGTGACTCCCCCTCCCCCCATTTTGGTTCTTCCTTTGAAGTAAGCAGGCAATTAGCTCTAATGCTCAAGCAATTCAGACCTGTTTTGTGGTTTCGAAGGCGAAAGCTGTTTATTACAGGTAGGCTCTCTGGAGCCATAGAACTTCGCAAATTTTTAATCATGCAAAAAATAATCAAAGGGTAACTGATATACACCATAAAGTTTCATACAAGTCCCCCCACCCCCAGAAAGTCACTTTCATTCTTAAGAGTTTTTGAAGTAAAATTGACATTCATTTTATAAATAGACTTTAGAGTTAAAAGTATGAATGTGGGGAAACCACTTTATCCAGAAAAACTGAACACTGGATTTGGGGAGAAGGGAAGGGGTGCTACGTTCTAGTTTTCAAGTACTACATTTCCTCAATTGTAAAATGCCATAAAATGTAAGATGCTTTGTAGGAAAAGAAAAAAACAAAACAAATATATATATATATATATATATATATATATATATATATATACACACACACACACACACACACACACTATATATAACATTAAAAGTGTTAAAGGGGTGCCTTAGAAACTGCAAGAAATTACATAACTCTATTATGTAAATTTTCAAAATATACATAGAATTCCAAGATAAAGATGCTAAGGCAGTTTTCACTTTCATTATTAAGTTTTTTTCACTAATATATGACATGTAGTAACAATGAAAGTATTATAACATTTATTCATGTTATACTTTATGATATGAATGTGCTTAAGGTTAAAATGCGCATTAGGGTCCAGTAGAACTTCCCAATTTTCAGACAATTGATAATATATTTTTGTTTTAAAATGTTTCCAAATAATACTGTAGTCTTGTAGAAGGGCGGCACAATTAATTTCCCCTAGCATTTTTTACCATGGCTGAAATGATGATCCTAAAAGTTACTTTACACATACACATAAGCTATATTTTAAAGAAAAGTTTTGAATGACTAGCTGAGAGTTATTATCATTCAATGATAAAAAAATGATTAGAAAAACAAACCACTATGAATTTATCCTGTAACATTACAATATACAATATTTAAGCAATTCTACTTCAGTGATGTACCTCTGATCTAAGCGTCAGACAAGTGTAGTTGGTTCCCATTGGTTTATACATAATGGATTTGGAGCCTTCTAAGGAAAACACTTTTTAAGCCCATGGATTCATCATGTGCAGAGGAAGCAGAAGACAGTAACTTAAGCATCTTTAGTTTTATATACTGAGCATCTCTTCCAGACTCCTGGCTTATAAGAAGTCTTCTCTGGGCCCCTCCACTGTCTTCCTGCCCAGCCCTCACCCCCAACCTTCAAATCTATCCTCTGTGTCAGGGGTCAGCAAACTGCAGCTTATGAACCACATGCAGCTCTTTGGGTACATTCCATCTCAAAAATTTGCCGACGCCTGAAAGAGCCAATCCTGTCTCTCACAACAATTTAAAAATTATTCGAGAGCCATAAATATATTTTTACATAATACCACTATGTGGATAATATCCTTTAAAAATTTTATAAATGAAACTATGATAGTTTTATTTTCGTTTTCAATTTTACTTCAGAGCCACATGTACGTACCCAAAGAGCTACATGTGGTTCATGAGCTGCAGTTTGCTGATCCCTGGCGGCAATTCCATCTCAAAAGTTTGCTGACCCCTGCTCTGTATAATGTATTTAAATCTACTTAAAATCTTTCAGGGACTCCCATGTCTTATAAAGAAAATCTTCGATCTTCTGCACATGGCAAGAATACCTCCAAGGGACCTGGTCCTGGTCTACCACACCAGTCTCCTCTTTCTTCACTTCCTAATTTGATATGCAAGAACAGTCTTCTCCAACTATAGAGCAGCTGAGTCACCTGGAAGACTTGTTAGAAAGCTGGGCCCCATCCCTTGAGTTTCTGATTCAATAGGTTTAGAGGCCTGAAAACTCCAGCTGCATGTTCCCAGGTAATGATGAGGCACCTGGGACCAGGGACCCCATTCTGTGAACCACTGTTGTAGAAACACGTGGCTGTTATCGATGCTTTCTTCCTATACAGACCATTCTATTGCCTTGGATTGCCTACTTTCCCTAATAGGTACACATTTACTGAAAACAGTGATTATTTTGTTTATCTTTATGCCAAGAGTGCCTGGAGTACAGTAGGCAGGCAATATAGGTGAGTTGGAACACTGAATTGAATTTAGGAAGCAAAACTGGGAAGAGAAAAGGGTAGTCCACTCTATGCTATTCCTTTATTCCCCTCAATAAAACAGAAAAGGGATATTTGTTTTTTTGGTTTGCTTTCAGTCTGGTTTGGGAGTGCTTACATTTTCTCTTTCTACTAAATCACACTCATCATTCAACCTTTTCCAGGCTGACTTCACCCAAATTCCTCTTCTCAAAGCTACCAATGATTTCCGTGCTATGTACTGCAAGAGTGACTTCTGTGTCTCTGTCTTCCTTCACTTTCTTTTCTCAACAGAGATTACAACCCCTTTCTCCTGGGGACCACATTTTCACAACCTCTTTTACTTCCTTCATCATGGTTATTGTGATCTGAAAATAACTAATTTGTATAGAAACTATGTCCAAAAATGAGAGAATTCATCTGTCTTATTCATGATTTATGCCCCGCTGTCTCTGGCACTAATATTTTGAAGGAAATTTATGATTCCCAGTTTTCTTATTTGGGATAACTAGGTCTATGGCATGATGTCATCCTCAATTGAGATAGAGAAAAAGAGGAGAAGACATGGTTTCACAGAAAAAAAGGTTTTCGATTTGGATTTTGTTATATTTGATTTCTCTGTAGAACATCTTCATGAAAATATCCAGAAGGCAGGGAAGTATCTAAATATAAAATTTCTTAGAGAGATTGATGTAAAGATGCAGGTTTCGGTGTCTTTGTTTACAAAACAATAAAGAGATGTATTCAAAGGAAATAATCTCTAATAAGAGACAAAGTTTGAGATTTTTTTTTTGTCATAGTCTTGATTTTTGCCCTATTATTTCCAATCTGATCATTTATGAAATCTTTTGAGGTGGGGGAGAGGAACTGGATTTGGGCTATTTTATCTTAAATATGCCATCCAGTTTTCTAGGGAAAAATAACATCTAAAATTTAAAAGTATTCATGAGACATGCATAGGTGAAATTAAACTTAACTTTGTGTAATTTATTAAAAGGGAAATCCTGACTTTATATTGGAGGAATGTTTTCACTTGCAAAGCTGTATTTTTATTTAAGTATTTCAATACCCTATTATGAATGTGAAAGGCTTTTTTAATAACCATTTTTTGTTCTATATAGCACATTACTATTCCAATTGTATAAATCTGGAAACTGGGATCATGTTTATATAGCAGAAATAAATGAGGTGTGTTGTAGCAACATGAGTGAATTTCCTCTTAAATTATCTGAATATAATGCAGTTAACAAGGCACCGCTGCCACTTTTAACATACACATATGCACACAAAGCACCGAGACTAGTGAATGTGTTGACTTAGCTATACAAAATCCAATCAACCCATTAATTAACCAAACATAATTTCACCAACTGGGTTGTTTGACTTGTGAAACAATAATATCCGGCTTATTGACTTATACTTTGTATAAAAACGGACCACTTTGGTGAAAAGTCATAGTGTATAAATGTAGATGTGAGAAATTATCCAGCAGAAGTTACTTGTTCTTTAAGAACTTAGTTTACATGTGCATCCAAATATATGTATTTTTTTTATTTTGCTTTTAACTTATTTGTATAAGGAATCTGATTAGATCTAACTAGAGCAGTTCCAGAGATGCATTTATTGCATAAATTATGAGAGGCAACTGTCACTCATTGAGGATCAACTGGATTTTGACAAAGAATAGACCAATTACCTGAGGCTGCTCTCAACTGCTGTTCCGTAAGGTCATCATCACAGGTCCTGGCTCCCAAAGAGGCAGTTTCTGCAGAGGATATCAGAGTGAAAGGTAATTAGCAGACATCGTCCAGCTCTGCAATTGGAGCCAATACCACAGAAACCCAAAATTTGGCTTTCAATGAGCTAAGCATCAGGTAGAGCTCAGGGACATCACTCCAGCACACCTGATATCCTAGTGAGCAGCGGTTGGCAAAATGAGTCCAGACCGTGGTGAGCTTAGATCTAATTCTCAAAGACAAGCAGCACACAACATATACAGCAGATAAAATATGGAAGCAGGAAAGGCTCATTCTGCTTTTTCCCTCTTAGATATCTGGCCAAGCCTACATGATAGGATTATCTATTATAATGACAATGACACATTACATAAATTATAAGCAATCTTTTATTTCTCTGTCAAGGAAGCAAAAAAAGAAAAAAAAGAAACCAACTCAATATTTGCTAGCTGATATGAGAGGCCAAAGCCAAAAATAAGCACTTAAGAAACTTGAAAACTATGTCCAAGTCATCAATAAATCCATATCTTTTTCCTAATCTTTTATTTGAGCTCCAGAGCATGGCACCAACGATCTTCTGGTTTCCTAAACTTAACCCCAAACACAAATTATTATTTTCATTCAACTGCATTCTGTCTTTGTGTTTCCTGTTGTAGAGAAATCTAGAAAAAACAAACAAGCAACCAACTAGACCTCAGAAATCATCTTCAACGCCTCATTCTTTCTCCACACCAAGTGACCACATGCTCTGGATTCCGTTTGGCAATGTCTCTTGTTATTTGTGTGTCTGTGTTCCTCCAGCATCCTCCTTTTTCCTGACAATTTCAAGAGCCTCCACCGCAATCTCCCTGCCTCGAATTCCTTGTCTTTCCGATTGAACCTCTCCTAATATCTCAAGAGCTATCTTTCAAGAATACAGAATTGCTTGACTGCAAATCATGGCTCTACTGCTTTCTAGGTGTGGGACCTTATGTATATCACTTTGCCTCTTTCAGGCTCAATGTGCAACATGATATAGTCTTCAAAGTGAGAAAAGGCCAGATTTTACTGAGAGATTAAAAGAAGTTGTCACACAATTCTTACACTGCCAAAGAGACTCACATTCATCTAATATTTCTAGGCAACAGCATCTCTAGTTGAATCTGACTGCTTTAATTAAACAAATAATTAACCTTGAAAATAGAAGTGCATGCTAAGGCACTCTTATTGCATTTGCTAATTGTTTTTCCTGCTATGTACAAAGACTTTGGCCTTCGGTGATAATCTAGCTAAAAATCACGCAGTCATAATAAACACTCAGTGCCCTCCCCGCAACAACGGAAAACATGTTTTCTTGTAAATATATCTTACATTTTTCTTGAAAGGAAGAATTTGTCCTCAGTCCTTGCTTATAAATCCAGGATAAATACTGAATAGATCTCAGTGTTGATGTCCACACAGTATGTCACTCGAGAAGCCAACCTTCTTTCTCATGTCAACCTCTCATGTCTTTAAGCCTTGATCAATGTTGTTCCTTTTACCTTTTGAATGTCTTTTTGTCCATGTCCTGTTAAAACTCTTATTCTTCCCTCAAAACGCAATGCAAATGTCACCTCCTCTGTGCTCCCATCATAATTAGCTTGTACATATGTTTCAGCACGTATGATATATTGAGATAACTCCTTACATGGTCCATGTAAATTTTCCCCCCATCTCTTGTGAGTTCCTCAAGAACTTTCATTTTCACAGATTCTCAGCTAAGGACAGAATGAGGCTTGTCAAAGTCACCCAGGACACTTAATTCAATATACTTAATCTACACTTTATATCCTAAAACAGATGGATCTCAACATGAGAATTTTATCAAAGCTTCCCAGAGCCTCAGAGCTTTAAATTCAAAGCTCTTTCAATTATACCCAAACAGATACTAATTCCTGTTACACACACACACACACACACACACACACACACACACACACACAGTGCCAAAAAATATATACATATTTTAAGAAAGGAAAAAAAACTATTAAAATTGTAATACTCAATATATACTGGAAACACAAGATGAATTCAAGTCAAGTTTGACTTCTGCAGTTACAAGAGGTGCTCAAAGTGGTTACCATCAGTGTCCAGACACTTCTGATTACGGCAAACTACTGCTTGAGCAACGTTGACCAAAGTGTCCACTTGTATATATTTTTTTGGAACCCACGATATACATGAATGTTTGCATGTGTAAAATGATTTCTTTCACACTCTTCTAGCAAAAAATAAATAATTTATCAAATAACCCTTACCATTACCCTCCACACACACGCACATGCAAAACTTCAATGTATTAAACAGACTAGTTCAAATAGATACCAGTAGTACCCAAGTGTATTTGACTGCAGCTCCTTAAAGATTCATGAAAATAAAAATAAAATGACAGCTCATTAATTTGTATCTCTGTCAGGTACTGTGAGAGCTATTTATATAAAAACAGTCCTGCATTCCTCACATAAAATTGTGAGGAATTAATCGTCAGTTTACAAATCAGGAGACTAGGCTCAGAGAGGTTAAGGTAACTCACTCTGCCCTTAGGTCTCCATGTTTGAACCTGACAGTGCCTGGAATGAAGCCCAAGTCGGTCTTGCATAAAAGTCTGTGAAATTTCGTGCATGTCCAATTGGAATAACACAGTATTTAGGAGCCTGTAAAGGTCTTCCTATCTTTGTGAAGGCCTGAAACCAAGTGGGGAAAAAAAAAAGAAAGTGACTTTTCACTAGTCTGTGAACATTTGATATTTCATAAAACATCTACATTCATCAAATATAAAATGTAACCAAATAATAGTTTGGTGCCACATGGAAATCATTTTATTTGAGAGTGATTTAAGGAAATGCACAAAATGTCAAAACCAGAAGCTGTCACTTAACCTCACGAATTAGCTCATGTGGCACTTGGCATCTGCCAGTGAGAGTGACTTGTGCAAATAATTTCATAAATGAATGTCGTCCCATGAGCCACAGAGTTTTTTTAGATCTTCACCAGTGTTGCTCCCTTTATACAAATGATATAAATATTTTAATAAAGGAGCTTTTAGTTTATCAAATGAACTGACTAATCTACATTTCTCTGCCTGTGTAAAATGAATTGTGTAAAACCTAGTCGTGATACATGGCATCTTTCAATATTTCACTTTTATAATTGCTCTCTAATAACAAATCTGACTCTTGTTAGCATGATCTGTCTCTTTTGCTGGTGATTTAATTAGATTACTAATTTGTGTTCTCTAGTGCCTGACCTTTCTTATTTAATACTATTAAAAATAATACCACTGATAATTTATCCAGTATTCTACTCTATTCTGTCAATTTGGTGATTATCACAGATTTGAAAATGGTACCAAATTACTCTTTTTTTATTAACGCAATGTGGGCGTAATCGGCAGCATTTTTCTGTGGAATGGAGTATTGATCATCACAAACATGACTGTCAACAATAAACATTTTACAGAGTATTTGCTCTGTGCCAGATACTGACTGATATCCTTTATGATCCGTTAGGACACCCTTACCAAGTGGTGGGGCTAAGATTTGAACCCACGCAATTTTATTTCAGGGATATTCTCTTAACCACAATGATATACTCAGCCACATGTTTAAAATTCTCAAAGTAGCTTTCCTCTTAATTCTGCAATTATTCCTTGTGTTCATTTTTCTCATTTGCCCTGAATTCTGCTCACCACCTACTCCTTCAGTCTAACCCCGATGCTTACATCTCCCAAGGCAAAGCTTGAAACCTAAATTTGTAGGGTTCCTGTTCCCTTTAATTTATGGAAATGAAAGTTCTCACAGCTCTCTCATTTCCTCAGAGTGCCATATCCATCCACAAGCTTACCCATCACATTACTCCTTTTCAACTTTCCCTTCCCTTATATGAATAATATTTATCCTGGTAAGTCAAATGATAACTTAAAGGCATTTCATCTTCATTCAAAAATCATCAAGTTCTCATCTGGCAAATCTTTATCTTTTTCCTGCTAATTGGAATAATATTTTTTTAAAGCCATAATCAATACAAATCTAGTGGTCATGAAAAGATCTGAATTTTTGTGTTTTTAAAACAGTCTAGATTCTAGATACATAAACAGAGAATTCTAAGTTTAAGATTGTCTGTTGTGATTTGGGAATACATCTAATCTAATCTGCACTTGATGATTGCAACAGCCATGTGTTTTTTATATTCTTATCAGCAAAATTTGGGAAGCATGTTACAAAAATTCATTAGACACTGAAATTTAAAAAATAACAGCTGAATATTTAAGCTGCCAAGTGTTGTAGTAAGATGGTGTTTGCCTACAAAATTTCCACATCTCACTCCTAGCACTGATTGGTTAACGAATTAAACAATAAAGCATATCACTATTTTTAGAAAAATGTTTAGCACCTAAAACAAAATACATACAGCCAAACAGAATAAATATTAAGCCAACTGATCTAAAGTAATAATGAGAAAGAAAAACATTTTCTGTAGTCACAGGTAACATTCTGAGTCCCACATGACTTTCACCCGTTTAAAAAAAAAGAAAATCCCAATTCTTATTTTCTAATAGAAGAAGAAGACTAAATCCTAAAAGAGAGTCCACAAGTTTCAACCACCCTCTGGCTCCTCCTCACGTCCCTCTTGAAGCCCCTTCCACCTCTAGCACAGCTCTGTGATTCATTGCAAAAAGAGGTTCCACAGACTCTATGAATACAAAAGAGAAGATATTTGCCACTCTCTCAATTTCAAAATAATAAGTGAACATTCCTTGGCAAACTGTTAGGTACTAAGCATGTAACACGTATTTTCTTACTCAGTCCTGGCAGAAAATCTGCAACAGAAAACCCACTGCTTTCACAGAAGAGATGAGATATCAAAGTTCATTCACTTACAGGAATTTTTTTCCAAAGGCGCAGAGTAGCAGAGGTAGGATTTGGACTGAGTCTGTCCATCTCCAAGACTCTGAGCAGGGCTGCCTGGAGGCAGCCCCAAGGACACTTGGGCCAGGAAGTCTACAAACTTTGAATTTCCTACCTTCTTTTTAAAAAACAGCTCAAGCTCCTTCAAAGCAAATTCATCATTATAAGATCAATATTTAGAACACATCAGATTCAACATTTATTACTATCTTGGTAGTTCACATTTTAATAAAGAGCTCTGAGCTGGCTTTTACACTGCAGAAGGGAAGCCTGTTTTCTGAGGAAGCAAGTTTGCAATTAAAAACGGTTTCAAGTGGTCTTCTCCATCCTTTTCCTATGTGTATACAAAGAGTGTGCATCTAAAAAGCAGAGCAACTCAGCATGCTACCAAACCCTTTAGGGTAACCAAGCAACCTCATCTTTGTTGATCTGCAGTGCTTTCTCTTAAAATCATTCCTTCTAGGTACTAATAGGCTGAAGGACATTGGATGCTCCAGTGTCAATTATCAAAGTAGGGATGGATTGGTAATTTTTTTTTTTCTGGAAAAGTAAAGCCCCTTGGCCTGCCCTGTCTGGTTTTGCTCAGAAGTTACTTTTGTAGGGCAAGGGAGCAGTATCAGCTCAAAAGACAGGGATGTACTCTTTTCTGCTTCTTGAATCATGTATGACCTCAGTATAATGGGACCTCAAAAGAATTTCATTAAGTTCCTGATAGCAATTAGTTTCCTTACACATCTTATGAATGTGAATATCTCATATTTTAAAGTGCTCTTCCTGAAATATTGTTTTCTTAAATTTACTATTGTGATTCCTAATCCATTTCTCCATATAAGATTCTGTTTTTATTTCTGAGGGGTTTGAAATTGAAAGATGGAACTTCTATTGTCATAAGTTAGGGATAACATCATGTCCCCATCTATCAACCAGTTGCCCCCGCTATTGAGACTTAAGTCTTTATAGGATTTGTCACAATCTCTCTATATATTGTCTAAAAACTATTTTCACCTCTTAGCATGTTGTGTTGGCTTTGTTAGATTCCTCGTCCTCATAAGGAGCATCTCCTGTCTGCATACAGCTCCCTTCCCGACCCAGAGATAAACTTTGTTCCTGTGAGCGCCAGCTGTTTATCTCAACCCTTTGCTTTCTATCTCAGACCTAGTTTCTAACCCATGAAAGCCTCTATCTCCTACTCCACAGCTACTAAATTTTGTGAATAGCCTCATTTTAGTCAAATGCCTTCTGGAGTTATTTCTTGAATAGAAAATAAATGTTTATTGAGTAGTGCATCTTTATCAGTATTCCTTTAACTCTTTCAAGGACTCTTACAAGGATATAAGTTACCCTTGTAAGTTGCATTTCTTTGTCTCTGTCATGTTATTTGGTTCTTGGAAGCATCTATACCTTCTCTTACAGTTTCACCTCAAAGACCTCCGCAGCGATAGGTACCTCCCTCTAAGATGCATTGCTTTTAAATTATTACAATTATAGAGTTGAATCAGGTTCACAGCTTTTTTAAAAAAAAATGTGTTCTGTGATCTGTAATAATTAACATAATTCCCACAATTTTAATTCAATCACATTCAATGAGTTCCTTGGGCATACTCCTTTGGAACCATTATCCATGAAACCATCGTTCACTCTTGTGGGAGAACCAGAGCAGCAAGAGATCCTGTGTTGAAATAATAATCCTTTTTAAAAATTATTTGAGATTCATTCTCTTTGCTTGAAATTTTGAACAAGCAAAGGTAAAAGGTGAGCCATTAGTGACATAAAAATTGCCCACTTTGGCTTTAGCTACCTCGCCCTTAGAGAGCTTGTGTTGTGCAAAAACTATTTCATTAGGAGAATATTGACTCCTATGCGTAAGCTTGTGCTGTGGGCAGAAACCATGCACTTAAAAATACACTTGGGCTCGAATCCCAGCTTGAAACCACTTTCTAGCTATTTGATGGAGCAACTTATTTAGCCTCCCTAAAATCCAGGCTTCAGTATGGAAATGGAAACAAAAATACCCAGATTTCAGGGTACAATAAGGAGTAAAGTTAATGAATATAAAGTGTCTCACACTGAATAACTAGAAGTTGTACTTATGCATGAGAGTCTTAGTGGCTTTGGTGTATCCTGCTGAGTACAACTTACTCGAAGAAAAGACTACATCAGTTTGGTGTTATGGCATTTTAGATTAGATTTATGGGTACTGTACTCCATATCCATCAGTGAAGTTAGCATTTTAAGCCTTTAAAATATCACTATTATTTATATAGATAGTTTGGAAATAGCAAATGTTAATGAGACTAAACATTGGTTTCCTAAGCAATTTAGTGCTTTTTTGTTGTTTTTGTTTTTGCCTTAAGCAAATTTTACATAGGCTGCAAAAGAGTGGTATGTATACCAAGTTCTAGACTGTTCAGTTCACAATGGTTTGGCAAGTGATAAAAGTTATAGTGAAGAAGATGAGCTCTGAAGGACTGGCAGTGAAGGATGAGTCAGCTCTAGGTTCTCTCTTACAAAAGAGGGTTCCTCTCCTTGCCCACTTCAAATCCCCACCTTCAGCCATCTATTAAGAGAAAATCTTGGGCCAGCCAAGTGGTGCAGTGGTTAAGCGCTAGCTTGGGAAGCCAGCGGCCCCGGTTCGGGTCCCACATACGAGGGCCGGTGACACTGCCCTCAAAAAAAAAAAAGAAAAAAGAAAAAAAAAAAAAGAGAAAAATCTTAAGAACTTGCAAGAGATCTCAGAATGTATGGGACCGTAAATGTAGCAGTTTCTAAAATGCTAAACAAACATTGGATTTGAGTGATTTTCTAGGGTATTTCTTACATTGCAGTCACCTAAATCATATGACTCACTGAACACATCATCAAAGCACAAAACAGGTGTTGTTGTTGTTGTATTTTCTCCAAAACAATTCACAATGAACCAAAGACAATATTTTTAACTTGTATTCACAAAGGCAATTTAAATGGGAAATGTATGAAATAGGAATTAAAACTCGGCTTTAATCTGTTATTAACATCTTGGAGCCAGTCTTCTGGTCTGCAAAGTGGGGAGAAAATGATCTCTTTTTCTGGTAAGAATGGTAAGGATGAAATGTAAGTTGTTGTTACCACCACCTCCAGAAAATATTTGTTGTGCACTTTCTAAATAGTTAATGTCTTAAATATGCTGCATGAGATGGATCTTGAGATTACCATGCTGAGCAAAATAAGTCAGACAGAAAAAGTCGAACCATATGATTTCACTCATATGTGGGATATAAAACTGAAAGCAACAAATGAACAAGACAAACAAACAAATGAAAACCCATAGACACAGACAACAGTTTAGTGGTTACCAGAGGGTAAGCGGGGAGGGAGGTGGTAGAAGAGGGTAAAGGGGGTCAAATATATGGTGATGGAAGGAGAACTGACTCTGGGTGGTGAACACATAATGCAATACATAGATGATGTATTATAGAATTGTAAAACCTATATAATTTTATTAACTAATGTCACCCCAATACATTTAATAAAAAGTAAAAATATGCTGACATGAAATGCACCATTACTACTTATAATAAACTATTCTATACAGTTATATACATATGGGGGAAATTATTGCTCCTCATGTGTAGGCTTATTTATTTTGTGAATTATATATGGCCATAAAAGAAAATCCTCGGATGACTAGATCGATTCTTTTTATCAACACTATAATTGTTGAAATAAATTTACCATTAACCTAAGACGCAGAAAAGTTTTCCTAAATTATATGTAAATAATCCTAGGATTTTCACTGTTTGGGCTTTGCTACATTTCACCACTTTAGGAAAGGTCAAATTTATATAGTCATATACCCAAAATTACACTTATGAGAATTGACCTAGGCAATGATGGATACGAACATAAGTGAAATAAATCTGGAAAGGGAAAGTTAGTGAAAGTATGCATAGCCTCAGAAAAGGAAGATTAGAAAAGCTAGGCTGGAGCCAAGAGTGAAAAATGCACTATTGGAAACTGCTATGAATTTTCAAGACAATACTTATGCATGCCCATGAAATGTTTATTTAATAAATCATTCATTAATGAGCAAACAGATTGATGAGATTTGGCACATTGCTTTCTTTGGACTATACTAGCAGCAGAAAAAGTGGTTTCTGAGACATAGCCAATTTTTTCTCTCCTTTGCCTGAATGCAAGAGTTGGCAAAGGATCCCTCAATTCTGGCAAAGAGTTTTAAGCAGGGCAATGTCGTGATCATATTTGCATCTTTGGGATGCTGCGTGGAGGATGAAATAGAGGAGGGGAAGTTTTAAGAAAAGGAAAGGATAGGAAAAGAAAGAAAGGAAGAAGAACACTGGAACATTTATTATACTTCATTCTATTATTGTCTAGAAGAAATCATGGCTAAAGCAAGAATGGTGATTCCACCGGAAAGAAAAGGAATGCTCAAAGGTCCAAGATTGGGGTGAGAGAAAAGATGATGAGCTCAGTTTTGGACATGTATTTGAGCACAGCTGCTCTGTAAACATTTACATCTATGGAACTAGATCTTGGAAGAGAAGTCTGAATTGAAAATATTCAGGAGCAGTAATAACTGATACTTGTAAGTGAATGACATTTCTCCGGAAGTACAGAAGATGAGTACTGGGGATAGAACTCTGGGGAAGGAAAATAAAGAAGTGGCACTGAAGGTTACTGAAAGATGAGAAAACGTAATGACAGAGAAGAAAGTAGACACAGGACCCTGGAGGGATTGGTAAGAACCATGGCCAAAGAAAAAAATACTTCTCCAGAAGTTTGAGGCATAAGTATAAAATTACACTTGAGAAATCAAGTAGATGTAGTCTCATGGGAGGGGTGATCTTGTAAGGGAAGATGGTGGCTTGGACCACAGAGGCAGTGGAGGAACTGGTCTATATTTCCAAAGAGTAGTCGACTGGACTTGCAGATGGGGTTGATGAGGAGAGTGAGGGAACAAGAAGAATCAAAGATGATCAATCCCAAAGGGTTTTGTTCAAGGAATTAGAAAAAAGGAGATGTCATTTACTGAGATGAGGAAAAATGCAGCTGGAACAAGTTGGGAGGGAGGAGAAGGTTTAGAATCAATAGTTAAGAACATGTTTAGTTCGAGATGCCCAATTTATATATACAAGTAAAGGTGTCAACTTGGCAGGTATGGGGGTGGGGGCAGAGAATAAGAGGGAAGGAGAGAGGGAAAGAGGGAGAGGAAGGAAGGAAGGAAGGAAGGAAGGAAGGAAGGAAGGAAGGAAGGAAGGAAGGAAGGGCCAACATATAGACTGCAGTTTAAGTCCTTGAGAAGAGATTGAATAAGACCATGTATGAGAGAAGCATGGTCCATGACAGAACCTGGGATACACTCCTACATGGGGGAATACCAAAGCAGGAGATATACCATGAGTAGTCCATTCCAGCAAGGAGAAGTACTTATCATTGACATTGTTTGGAATGGCCAGTGCATGGTAAACATAATAATTAAACAGGCTAAGTATTAGTTTTATTACTGTTTTTAAATTCCTTATAGGTAATGCTTTCCATTTATTCATTGCACTGAGGTGGAACACTCCCTCTGTTCTCTTCCCAAATATTAAGGAACAAATGCAGGAGACTGAGCAAGGACAGTCAATGAAGTAGAAGATCACGGGACAATGGGGTGTGGAAAGTCTGGTGAAAGAGATATTTAAAAAAGATGGAAGAGGGCTGGCTGAGTGGCGCGTTGGTTAAGAGCTGGCTTGGGACACCAGCGGCCCCAGTTAGGATCGCACATATGAGGGCCAGTGACACTGCCCTCTACAGCTAAGATGGTGAACAACAGCTCAACCTGGAGCTGGGCTGTTGTGAGTCCCCAGGGACAGCACAGCTGCAGCCCCTGCTGCAGTGGGCTGCCATAGGCTACAGTAAGTGGCTGGCAACCACAGGGATCTGCCAAAAGCCATCGTGAGTGGCCGTCCAAAGGCTGGCGACTGATCTGCTTCACCTGAGAAGACTGCAATGATGATACCAACATGGGCCAGTGAAGGAATGTCCTCCACAATAGACTGAAGAACAAAAGGACAGCAACTTGTCTGTTCCCCTCCCCCAATTCCCCAATAAAATCTTAAAAAAAAAAATGGGAGAGGTCAATTTGGCTAGGAATTGACCTTAAATTTGCCAAGAACAGGTCACCAGAGTCCTTGACCAGAGCTTCCTTTGTGGAATGATGAGGGCAAACAACCTCTAAATGTGGTGTAAGAGGGGGAAAAAAGATGAGGGAAAGGAGATGTAAAGTGTAGACAGTTCTCTGGAAAGTTTGCTATAAAAAGGACCAGAGAAATGGGACAGTCTGTGGAGGTGGATGCAACATCACGGGAGGGTTTTATAAGTGGGGTGATGTTGACAATGTTGGCATGACGATGGGAATGCACTAGTGGTGAGGGGAAAAATGAATGACTTAGAAGACAGTGAGGTAGGGACTCATGTCAGAGGATAGATTTGGGTGTGGATTTCAGAAGAGTAGTGGGGGTGCGGATGGGAGTCAAGTTTTCAAAGTACCAGTGGAAGTCAGGCGAGGACTTTCCAACCTCACTACAGATGGAGACTGCCAGAATTGTGATGAGAATGGAAGAGAGTTGAGGGAGTAGGAAGCACAGGGGAGAGTAAAAAGGGCCAAAATGAATGAGAATGATGTAAAACAGGGACAAGGAAATAGGGTCAGAGAGCAAAATCCATATTGTTTCAGCACATCAAACTATCCCTGTTGTCTTTGTATTTTTTTTTTTTTTGAGGGCAGTGTCACTGGCCCTCATATGTGGGACCCGAACCAGGGCCGCTGGCTCCCCAAGCCAGCGCTTAACCACCGCGCCACTTGGCTGGCCCTCCCTGTTGTCTTTGTGATATGCAATGACAGACATTATTTTTGCCAAGCAATGATTTGACTAGTAATTCTATCTAGCTATGAACCAAGAGCACCACTTTTTCACTGTAATATCATGGAGAACACATAAGCAATGAATCAACAAAAATGAAAAACCCTGCAGAACACACACAGTTCCCTATTAAACTCTTCAATGAAGTTTTACGGCAATACTATCACATTGTACTTTTAATAATTTAAGTTTGATCAAAAAACTTCTATGTCTGATCAAGAAAACATACACAATGCGCACCACATATGCATTTTAAGATTTTGGTATAAGATGAGGAAAAGGTCTCAAAAATGCATGATGAAGTTTGTCATGACTCAATAGACGCAGTAATTCATAATCATCACTAATCACTAATGTAAAAAGTGATGTACAAACTGAAGTCATGTTGTCATAAACATGATTAAAACAAAAAAATAATTCTGCCAAAAATTAAATATACCACTATCCTAAAATACATGATAATAGTGAACGGTAGGAAAAGCTGAATTTTAGTAAGTATGGGAAATTCATAAATGAGGACCAGAATTCAAATTAAAAAAAGTGCAAAATGAACAAAAAGCCAGAAATATGGTAACCTTAAGAAAATATAAAGCATCTTAGTGGGGAGAGGGAGGAAGCTTGTGGTAAAAAAAATGAATAATAAAAAGTAATTTATTTCTCTTTCTATCAAAAAGAAAAATAAACTTCTACAAACTATAAATAAAGACATCTCTAACGTGGTAATTTGAGCCAAATGCAGAATTCTCTTCTGAGAATTTTTAACAGACATTATTAAGGATGTAGAAAGGAAAGACTTGCATATTTAATCCAATAACATAGGTAATAGGAGAATAAATGACATCTTTTATATGGCTAATTTTTATCACCTGTCGCATACACTATACATTTCTTTACCCAGATCCTCATGTCTGGCCTCAAAAGGTAACAGCTCATGTATCGCTTCCAATACTCTAGAACCATATTTTCAGAGGGAAGAAAACTGACTTCTAATTTGCCAAAGTTGCTTGCAACAATTGGAAATGCACAGAGCTGTATCTCCTTTTTGCAGTGATACTGTGAATTGTTGAGAAGTATCTCTTTATATTCACAAAATTACAATGTAAGGCCAAATGAAATTAGTTTCCATTTGTTCCAATTATGCACCCCGTCTTCTCTGTCATGCCTCCAAAAGGTTTGCCAGGCACATATGGATTGGTGTTGGGGTACTTTGTTTTCTGAAGACCTAGAGGCAATCCTGTTTTGCTAAGTCTTTAAAATAGGAACAAATGAACTTCTCCTTATTGATCTCCAACAAAATATCGCCTACCATGACTGTTTCATTTCCCCTATGGATGGTTCATCACATGATCTAGTTCTGGGTATGTTTCCATTCATGTGTTTGATGAGTATTTATTGAATACTTCCTATGTCCAAGACAACTCTGATAGTCACTTTATGGAAGTGCAATAGAACAGCTTAGAGATATTTCGGTTGAATCAATCTATTTTACTTAGAAAGATACAAAAATGTCCTGGATTTACATTGCTCCATATTCCATAAAATACTTCTTATATACTTACTCAGCATAAAGAACATTAACAGGCTAACATAAATATGAGTGCTACATGTTATAAAGAAAATGGAACTCCTAACATTGTTTTATAAAATCTACAAAAGCCTCTTAAAAATCATGATGAAAAATGACTACCTTTTTTGCTAATTCAGAAAAAAAAAAAATCACAAAACATTGTGAACACATGACTTCCTCTCCCTGCTAGTTGTTTAAAGCATTATGTTCGTAAGGGGCAGAAGTCCTGCCTCAAGATCACAGGCCCTGCCTTTCACATCCACCCGCACACTTAGAGAAGTTAAAAAGTTTTGACAGTCACCAAACTTCCGCAATTTAGCAGAATCCTTGACTCCTTCATTGCTTATACTTAGTCAGTAAGCTTGCTCTATAGATTTATTTTTAATGCTCTTTTCCATTTACCAACAATTCTCTCAGTGATCACCCCTTAATGTATCCACCGCAGCAATTGACCCTGAATGACCTTACTGCCTCCAGGTCCCGCCAACATCATCACTTTTCCATAAGGCTGTCCTATCATGCTTTCTGACACCCTCAGAAGCTTTGCCACCTTTTTATTCTCTGCCTCATCAAATCTCAACTTCTTTGCTCAGCTTTCAAAGCCTTCCCTAGTCTTGACTGTATAGTTATTTTTTGTTGCTTTCTCCTAAATGGTCATTATGTAGGCTCTCAGTTTAGTTTCTTGATTCTCAACACAAATCTTAGCAATTTTCTTTTATCCCTAAGTCTGAATCATGTCCTCTCTCAACCCTAAGGACCATGCCTAAATAATTAACCAGGCAAATAAATAAATAAATAGAAATAGGGACAGTCAAAGCTCTTATTTCATATTTCCAATACTACTCATTCTTTATGTCCTGATATCTCCACGAACCATAACAAACCCCACCAATCCAGCACTCCTCTGAACAGCACTGAACTTGGTGAAGTACTTCCGAGTGTCCTAATTTACTTGGCTTTGTGTCAAGTACACTGATTCTGTCTTCAAGGCAGCTTCTGAACTCCTTGTGGGCAAGGAACGTTCACTATTCTAGCTCTCACAAGCCCAAGCCAAATGCTACACCCACAGCTGTCACCCAGTGGACTCCTGCTCAGGTGGCTTCTATTATCCAAGATAGCAGCAAAGGAGAAGACACCCTCAGGTAATGGAGTCTTTCCAGTTTCTTCTGAATCGGATCCCAATCAATTCAACAAGTAGTTGACACATTTGCTGTTCGCTTCAAGTACCTGGTATGCTCTCCCCAAAGTAAAAGAATTTAAAATCCTATTGAAATAGGCTAAAGAGGGAGACATTTCTTTGAGACAGATGCCAGCCCTGCCAATAATCATTCTTGTTTTCTTTCTCACATACCACTGTTAACACCCCTCCACCGTTTCCCGTCCACTAGTCCCTTTATGTGAAAGCCTTGTAAATACATAAGTCATATGCATTTAATTCTTTGAAGTCCAAGCACATTCCTGCTTGAAACAAAAGCTCTAGAGGATGAAATAAAGGTATACAATTATTGCAAAATGGCAATAAAATCAGCTCCCCACACCTCCCTTGAGAACCACAGTTAAGGAAGATCTGGCTGAGGGTTGAGACAGACTGTCAACTTGACTTTTAATTTTATGAACTATAATCATTTGGACAAGAAAATATCTTCAGAGGGTCAATATCATTTCTGTAAATGGGAAAGATGGAGTGTGAAAAGACGACTTTGAACAAGGCATAAAGGGAAAAAAAAAACTTACAAGCAAATACCCACTGTACTTTCTCAATCTCTCTTTTTCTTGCCTTTAAAAGGGCTTTTCTTTCTTTTTTTTTAAGTGAGGAAATTGCAGTTAAAAATTATTTTATAGCCCTTAAAATGAAAACATTTGCCTATTAAGCTCTAACGACCTACAATATTCTATCTGTAAAGCATCATTTTGCCCCCTGCTGTTTCATTTAACTTTAGCTGAACCTTTTTTTATTGCTTCCTAATCTACCCTAATTTGCCTAAATCCCTTATTTGCCATTTCTCAAACTGTTTGTTTACATCTCACTGGAAATGTGTTACGATAACAAAGTGCTTTAAAGACTAGAAATAATGATAGATTTAGACACATAATTTTACTTCACAGCATAAAAGACATTCATTTATTTTATTTTATTTTTTTTTTTTGAGGGCAGTGTCAGTGGCCCTCACATGTGGGACCAAACCGGGGCCGCTGGCTTCCCAAGCCAGCGCTGTACAGCGCCACTCGGGGGGACCCAAAGACATTCAAATGAACATACTTTTCACTCAGAGCCTACAAGGTGACAAGGGCCATATTTGGCTAGAAGATAGAAGAGGCAAACGACCTTTGGTACCTTCCAGGAGCTTGCATCTGAAGGAGGAGACAAAATAGAAACGACCACCACTACTGGGGAAGTGATATGCTGGTAGTAGAAGTCAAGTATTCTTGACAAAAAAGAGCATGGAGCAATGAACTCTGTGAGAGGAAGAAGCACTAATACTCTAGGTATCTTATTCTATAAAGTGCCATTAAAAAGTGTTTTTTGGGGCCGGCCGAGAGGCTCAGTTGATTAAGAGTGCGAGCTCTGAGCAACAGAGTTACTGGTTCAATTCCCACATGGGCCAGTGAGCTGCTCCTGAGCTGAGCTGCCCTGAGCTGCCAACAGGTGGCAGGATTTCTCAGCTGGTGAGAGCATGTGCTTCTAACAACTAGGTTGCTGGTTTGACTCCCACATGGGATGGTGGGCTACATGCCCTTGCAACTAAGATTGAACATGGCACCTTGAGTTTAGCAGCCACAAGCTGCCAACAGACGACCAGATGGTGACTGGACTTGGAGCTAAGCTAGCTGCACCCTCCACAGGTAAGACTGAAGGACAACAACTTGGCTGTTTCCCTTCCCCAATTCCCCAATAAAAACCTTTAAAAAATAGTGTTTTCTATTTCAGAAAAGTATTTTATAGACAAACAACCAAGGACAATCAGCCTTTAAAGATCTTCCATTCAACCTATGTAAATAGCAGAATATGATAAAGATACCCAAAGTGATGTTGAATTGGGAACCAGAGGCTTAGGTTGTACGATGAATTAGCTATGTAACCTTGAACAAGTCATAAAACTGCTTGGCTCCTCAGCTGTGAAATGAGGGGCTAGGCCCATATGAGTTTTAAGGATCCTTTTGGCCTCCCCTTTATCTGAACATCTGCAATTACTTTTGTCAATTTACAAGTACTTGCTACAAAGACTAAGAAGACCTCATAAGACTGGACAATAATTCACATTTACTTCAAATATGTTTTGTGTGCGTTTATATTTATAAGCCTCTCTTTTCACATTGTTAGCCCTTTGCTCCTTTATATTTGCCTAAACTGTAATACTACTCCACGTCTAATCACATTCATTATCTCCAGGACTCTAACTCCATGTGCTAACCATTCTCCAAAAGGTCTGCCATTGCTCTCTCACTGAGACATACATTGTACTGTTTCCCCCAAAATAAGACTTAACCCGAACATAAGCTCTAGCATGATTTTTCAGGATGCTTGTAATATAAGCCCTACCCCAAACATAAACGCTGTTTAAGATTGTCAGCCAGTCATAACTGTTTGAATAAATGTAGATTTTTGTACATGAGTAAATGAATAAATGTAGATTGTTAGAGCAAAAATTAGTATAAGACCCGGTCTTATTTTCTGGGAAATACAGTATGACTTTCTTATTCACTCTTATTTCCTATTACTCTACTTTCTGCTTAACTTGAAGCGTTTCTTTTCCTCTTTCCTTACTTCTAAGAGGAACCAGGTACATCACTATCTAGCCCTTCTCTAGCCTTCTTCTCAGATTTTTCGAAATCATGGAAGTGGATTTGTTTTGAATGAATGCTTGAAGCCTCCAGGAGCAGAGACACAAAGGTGAATCTGTATACTCCTTCTGTCACATGGATTTAGGAGAACTCCAGTTTCTTAAGAATGCTTTCTTCAAAATACAATGTCTCTGGAAGCTCTTAAGTTAGTAGCTCGTGCTAGGAGAAAGGAGTCTGCCATGCAGCCAGGCTGCCTAAGAGGCACCCATCACACCAACCGAGTGCCCTGCTCCATCTTTAGAAATATAAGTTTCTGTGTAACTCACACTACATGTTCCCCATTTTCTTTCAGGATTTTTAGGGAAGAACATTTCATGTTGAGGAATAGTAATTCTCTAGTGGAAGCTAAGGGTGTCCTTCCTATAAAAATGCACATATGGAACTCCAAGGGGACATGGAGGTCCAAGACCCTTGACTCTCAGGTAATAAACTGTGTGCAAATAATCTCAATGAGCTCTTCTTTGGGTGTGTCATAACTCCGAAAAAAGCACTCGGCATTCCCTCTTCCTGCATTAATGGACTTTTTCATTTGCCAGAAAACCAAGGAGTAAGTTGTCTACTTGTGAGTTGCTTCTTTTTCGCTTATTTTGTAATTATTTAAAGACACTGTTAGAGAAAAAGAATGAGTTCTCAATCACAATTTCTCAATCACAATTTTCAACATTGAAAACTATTAACGCAAATAGAAACTGAACCCCCAAACGAGCTGACTTTGGTCTGTAGCACACAGAGCATTCATCTGTGTCACTGACATAGGCCACCCCTGTCCCCATGACTCCATCACTTACTTCACATGAATGGAATCAAATAAATAAGCAAGTAAAGTAAGTAAGTAAGTAAGTGGATGAATGAATGAATGAATAAATAAATAAGAGGTGACGCCAAACCACATGGGCATGGTGACACAAAGACAAACCAGCTAATTATTAAGGTAAAAACGAAACAGAACTCCTCTTCAAAAGAGAGATTGATGGCATGTTCTACAGCATAAAATCCAAAATGAATTAAATGATTTTTTAAAAATTGAAATAATCAAATGTTTTAAAATCATATGCTTATGTACTGGCAAGCAATGTTACTCCTGCAACCTAGAAGTGCTAATGGACCTCTCCAAACACTTAACTAAATAATCCACATGGAGAATACAGTTTATTAAATATAGAATAACCAATGTCACCTAGAGTTTGTATATTACCAGGAGAATGTCTGATGTTGCTGCATTATGGCTAATATTAGGCATAATTTTGAGAATTTGAGTTCTAGACAAATAATATTTTCAAGGCAGCATTAAAATGACAGTATGTAAAGCAGCTTCATAAAATTTAATATGTAGTCTACAAAAAGTGGAAAAATATTTGATTTGAAAACCAAACTTATAAAGAGGGAAGGATTACAGAATTCAACTTGGTTTTTAAATAAAGTTGATTTCCAGACATCTTCTTTAATTTCCCAATTCAACCACAAATTTTATCACTGAAATACCTAAGAGAAATATGAAAATATCGAAAGATGCTGATATTTTTGGCTTACTAACACTTGTAATGTTCTTTTTTTTTTTCTCTAATAAACTTGTAAATATTCTTAATGGAAAAAAATTGTCATGAGGCTTTACTGAAGGAAAAAAGTGCTTTAGAAAAGTTTGGTGAAATCAAAAAAATAGAATACGTTGAAAACTTATAGTATTAATTTCAAATCATCTAAGAAGAAAGCAGGGCTCTCCCCATGCCCGCCCCCATATTCCCCACCCCAATGAGTCCGGAAGTCAAAACTTTTCTTACAAAACACAAAACCATACAAATAAACTTATCAGGAAACTTACTTTTAGAATTTTTACTTTTATCTGTATAGGATATTGATGGTGCTAAACATCCTGAGGAAGGCCCTGGGGCAGTTTAAAAATGAGACTTTTAAACATCATGACAGTATATAATTCTTGTCGCACTGATACCACCTTTGCCTGAAATGTTCATAATAACATTTGCCACTTGCAAATGTGTCAATCAAGCTTAATTGGTTCTTGGGGAAATTAATTAGATTGAGTGTCATCAAATTTTTCAAAAAGCACAACATATTTTGCCTGCAGTTGTAAATTACTCTAACATGTTACAGAGAGAAAAACACATTGGTTCACACAGTGTGTACCACTAATTCATTCATTCATTCATACAATTTATATGAAACCTAAAAATATACCTCTTTCTTTTCTCGAATTCATTCAAGTTAAAGGAGGGAGACAATGCTTAAAATATTCTAGCTCTTTGGAGGTACATATAAAATAAATATTTCTATTTTACCTAATATGGATGTGGAGCAAAAATACCAACACTCTTCTCCTCCAAAGCCTATGCGATTTCTTAAATTTGACTTAAGATCACCTCGTGCTATTTACTGTATGGAGGGTTAAAAACATAGGTTTATCAAATGTTCTTAGACTGAAATCCAACAATGAAAAATCATGCCTGTTCTTCATTAGACAATATGAACTGAACTCCGAGTTCCCACTCAGGTTCATAGGGCACAACCAACTAATTACAAGCCTAAAAGTTTCATGACTTTCACCCCAGGTATCACAAGCTGGAATTCCAGGCCTGTGTGTCATTCCTGGAAACATCTGAAACTGCATTGAACATTCTTGATAAATGAGATAAGCGAAAGCACTGACTTCATAGATTTCTAAAGCCTATTTACTAACTCATACCGCAAATCAACTGAAAAGTTTCGTACCAAAACGCAAGATGCAAGCATACAAGGGGACTTAGGTTTCACTTTCAGGGTTGATGCCTTCCATGTTTGTTTACTCAATGCAATTTTAAACATGATTCTGTTCATATTTGACTCAACTATAAACTTTGGTTACACATAATGAACTCATAAAATTAAGCCTTTCTGCTACTTTAAAATAATGGAAATACGTGCGTTTCTTAATATTAACTGTTTTCCGCCCTCTGCTCTTATTATATTCCACGAAGATTCCAAAATACAATACACAACTATGCCTATCTATGTGTACAAGTACATAGCCTAATGCAGAGAAGCATCTGATCCTATGTTTATGCAGATACTGTGCTTTGGTTTCTTTCCTGCCAAACCACCTCTGGGGTTTCCAGCAGACCAATGACAGAATACACCTTCTTGTTATTATTTATGTACGGAAGGCCAAACCAAATGTCTGGGTGGGTCTCCAAAGACATAAAATCGGTAGTTTTTCTTCCATCCACAGGACCCAATTACATTTAAATAAACCAGCTCCTAGGGAAAGGTTGGCTCCAACAGAGAATGCCGCACAACCACAGACCCTGCAATGAAATCATAGTTGTAAGTTTAGAAGCCACCAACCTATTGTTAAAAATAGTCTCCAGTGCCTCTGTGGGTCCTCATACACAGGCAAATAATGCACGTTAGGGATGAAGAGGAACGCCTGCATTTCTTTCTAGGAGGGGCATCCTTTTCTACAATTTCCTCATCTATAGAAGTTCTCCATCTCAGGCTAAACATGTAAAAAGACCAGCAGCTGCTCTGAGGACTCCTCTCCTCACAGAGGCAGAAAAAGTGCCACGTGGTGCTGCTGGGCTTTAAATGGAAGGGTCATTTTGGCTGATCCTGGAGTGGCAGAGACTGACAAATGTGGGAAAGTCCTGAGCTGTGAGATGGGGGCTGAGGTTGTGGGCTCCCGGTCAATTGAAAGGTTGCAATAAATGTAAATTATACGACTGTTCCTCAGATATATATACTCCTTTCAACCAGGTGAACGGCAAGCAGAGAGTCACACTCCTTCAGAGATGGCCTGCTGGTGGCTTCCCGGGTAGGAGAGGAAGCCAGGCAGCCATGCGCTATTGTAATCGCCATCTCTGAAGGATGGAGAGGAAGGAAGGAAATTTTTTTTATATAAAACCATATTAAATTTCCTTTATAAAGTGCCTCTATGTATTGCTCTCTCCAATTTATAGGAAAAAGTATGAGTTTTAAAACTACAGCAGAACTGGCAGTAAATATCACAGTCACAATTGTTCTTTTATTAAATATTTATTGAAATAAATTCCTGGGCTTTCTCATTTTTCTTCTCTGGTTCCAATAGTTATTTACAGCTGATTATTAACATCTGCCAGTATAATGGTTTCATCCATACGGAAGCCCAAGGGTAGAAAAGTCACACACACACACACACACACACACACACACACACACACACACCCTTACAACGTGACCTGTAGTTAGACAGAAAACAGTTTTCCCAGTCACCGCTTGGCTTCCTGTCTGTGACCTCTGCAAAGCATTGGAGGCCAGGGTTAATGGCCTTTCCAATCTCTGTGATAAGAATTCATTTTGTTCTATTACCAGCAGTTATCTGAGGAGCCTGCTGCATCACTTCAGCAGGGTTCAATCAATGAGAGGACCTAATGAAGTAACCAGCTGTAGCTCTATTTCCCTGGCCAGCTCTATCAGACAAATAAGAGCTATCAGTCACATCTTAAGGCTGATCCCAGACGCAGCAGCTTCACAGCCTGAAATCGTCTGCATATGAACGAAGGATCTGCCACCCTTTCCCTAACAAGAAACTGGGATGGGGCGAGCTCTGAGGTGGTGTGCTCAAGAAGCCATAAGGCAAGATGAAAGTAGAGTGCATCTGCAGACCCATTGGAAGAGTTTCTATGAACAGCAAAAAGTTAAAATTATACAGCATCACAAGTCAGGTTCTCAGCCTCTCAGCACAGTGATGCACAAACATTTACCATTTAGCCTGGTGTTTTTTCAGTGTTAAAAGAAGGCAGGATATAATGTATTATTTTAATTTTTATCATTTTTATCAATATTAGAAGTTTAATGGCAGGGTTTGCATGTTGACTAAGCCTTCAGAACCAAAATATCATTAGAGTAGATTTTCACTCTTTGGTCAAGTATCAGTCAATGTAACACGGTAAGCTAACTATGGGTCATTTCATATCAGCTGCTATCACTAAAGCCACACACACAAAGAAACTTTAAGATATGGTAAAACTCTATTATGTAAATATTTTAATTTTAAAACTATGAATGTCAGCCGTCTCTAATTCAAAAGAGCTTTTGTGAATAGATGCCATTTTCACACATATAGATTTCAGGAGGGAAAAGAAATCAAAACCTTGCAACCTTCAATTGGTGGCCTCATAAATGTATTGGATTGTTATCAGGAGTCCTGTTAAAAAATGAACGCTTTTGTGGAAAGGGGTACTAGTGACAGTGCTACCGTTTTTAGATTATTTCTCAGGCAAATATTGAATGGCTCATAGGAAGCCATGAATAGAACATTCATATTTACTGATATGTTGAAAGCTACAAGTACCTTAGTTTACTTTATTAGGTTAATCAAGATGAATTTCATGTAATACCATTTGTATTCCTTTACCTTGGCTGCTCTCTTTGTTGATTTGAAAGGGGAAAAAAAAAAGCATGGCTATTTGCTGTTATGCTAAAGAGATGCTGTCTAAGAAAAGCTACACAAATGAGTAGTGCTTGTTAGCCTTGGACTTGATAAACATGTACACACAGTCAAGAATATTTTATTGCATTAAAAGATGATTCTTATTCAAGCACTTATCACTCATGTTTTGTGACACAGAAGTATCAAAGACTCTCTCCAAATGTCTTTAAAATTTTGTGAGTGTGTAACATTGCTTTCTTTTTCAAATCGCAATCATGGAGATGTTTGAGGGATGTGGTTTATGTATAATGTCAGAGGATTGTTTCATTTCAAATCTTTGGAGATGTAAAAGAAAGATAAAGGTGCAGTTAGTAGCTAAGAGGATAAAAGTAACAGAGAAAACAATTGTGATATTTAGGAAAACAAGGTGTGTTTGGGGTGTGTGTGTGTGTGTGTGTGTGTGTGTGTGTTTATATGTGTGTGTGAATATGTATGACATTCCCCGAGTTGTAACTATCTAGGTGTGTGTGTGAAAAGGACTGAAATATCTTCGCTGCATATGTAAACAGATAAGAATATGCCTAGCAGGCATTTTGGGAACATCTGTCAATTTTTTATAGAACATACTGATTGTGGGCTATTGATTGCATTTAAACAAAGTTGTTGCAAAAAAAAAAATCAGCTAACAATTCGTGTAGAAAGGGCCAGTCAATATTTAAATGACTCACTTTATTGATTTAAAATTAACTTTCAATTAAGAGATCCATAGGACTCTTAACTGCGACACTTATCCATTCAAGAGAAAATAAAGGTACATTTATCGATACACTTAAACAGCAGTGGCTGGTTTCTATCGATTCAGTCATTTGCGCTGGGATTCGTTAGCGTCATCAGCCTTTAACTCGCTTACTAGGTCTTCACAGTGTACAATCCTGCAAGATGTAGGAATGCGCAAAACAACACAAAGAAAGAAAGGATAGACATTTAAACAGAATTAAGAGATATAGGAAAAGGTAAGTCAACCTTACACTTCCTTTTGTTCTTTTATTTCTTTTAGTGTTATGGAAGGGAGGCTGTTTAGATTATTTGGGTGACTCTTAGGAAAGAAGCCTTTTAAGGGGCTATTTTTTAAAGGAAGTGGCTTAGCTACGGCACATTTTGTGTTGTGAAATTGTGTAAATGAAATCTTTGAACAATTGACTAGGAAAAGCTTTATTGGCTGCTACTGACTAACTTACATATACCGGTTATATTATAATCGATGGCAGCTAAAACCACAATTTATAGAATATACATAATTGTATTTCCCATTGGAAAAACTGTATATTTGTGTTTAAGACTGTATTTATTCAACAGTATTGCAAGGAAATCACAGTAGGCTGTGTTATTTGGATAATTTGCCAGTTATTACATTTTATCATTTATTTTTGCCAGGGTTTTCATGAAAATACAACTGATAGAGAAAATTAAACTATAATAGAAAATGGATAAATACATGAAAAACACATAGATCAGAAAATGTATCCATGTATTTTAAAACCATAACTATCCATCTATTTTTGTATCTTTATTGCCACTGAAAGGGAATTATGCATATAGAAAAGAGCATTGATTGTACACTCTTTACTATAATATCTAATACTATATCAGAAAGTAAAACCGAAAGCAAAACATTAACAGTGCTGAATCTCCAATAACCTTGATTGTAATGTGTGTGGTTATGTTATTCTTTTTCAGAAATTCAAAACAATAGGTGTTTTTGGGGTTTAAAGGTGATAATGACACTATGTCCCCTACAGCCCATTGATCTCTTTCTCATAGTCTTCACTATACAGAGTTATCTGTACCAGAAAGACACGATCCTGAACAGAAATCCCCGGTTCATTTACTGACATGTAGTCCCTCGTAAGAGGGTCAGAGACCAGTCACTGTATTTCCACTTGGACAGAGCCTATTTTTAATTACCTTGACACTTACAGCTCATAGTTAGTCTCTCATAAAATACCCACTATAGATACAACAGATGTTTTCAGTACTTTCAAAAAAATAGCTTTTAGTTGTTTTTGTTTTTGTTTTCCTCTGTGTACCAAACATACGGTGCTTATGCTCCACCAGTTACATCTTAAGATTTGCTCTGAACTTATAAGAAACATTTGGAATGGATGGACAGAAAAATATCAGAGATCTTAAAAGCTCAAATAAATACAAGAAACCCCTCCTCAAACAGTTTAATCACAAAACATTAGTGTGACACAATGTGTAATATATTATGGCGATTACACTTACTACGAAGTGCATGATGTCATGATTCCGACTAGAAGTCAGATGATGATGATAATTAAGTGATAGCAGGTGGCACAGGATGGATGGCTGTCAGCATCCTCTCTGATCTGCAGAGATGTGTGGCTCCCTGAAGAAAACGCTCAGTAGTAGTAACAATTGGCTTAAGCACTACTCAGTCCCAAGGTGCCCGAACAGGGGATTCACTTGGATTTAACATTTCCTTATCACGTCAAAGAGGTAAAAAGAAGGTGTCTTTATGGATTGGCTTGCAAAGGGGGAAAAGAAAAGTTTCATCTTTCACCCCAGTATGTAACTTGGGGGGGTGGTATTTGGAAATGACCATAGAGAAAAATATTTTAAGGTTCAAGCCATAAATCCATGTAACAAAAATAATGAAAAGTTGAGTTCTTTCAAACTCTCAAAAGCTATAAACTGCCAATGATACTGTTATAAAGAAAGTCCAGAACTAACTGAAATACCTGATTGATGGACCTAACTAAACTATCTCCTCCATCCTATAAAGTAAATTAGCATCACCCCGGCCAGCTTCACATTTCCTAAAATAATGCTTGCTAAGATTTTTTTTCTTTGTCATTAGTCTTATGATATCTATAACCAAAATTAACTGAATAAGCCATTCTCACAGCAGGCTTGAGGGAGTGTGGACTGTTTCAGTTCGCAAGATAGTTCACTGCTCAGGTCCCAGGAATTCCATTTGGCCATCTCGTTTTTTTCCCCCTGAATTCACTTGTTATCACCTTAATGACATAAGACATTAAATGGTTTGGAGCTAGGAGTCTTGTCTTTGCGGATGATCACACTACATGGTATTTGAGCGGGATGTTGTAATTTAACGGTGATAGAAAAGTAGATTCTGCTTGAAGATGATGAGGGAGTCGTGAGAAAGCTCAGACAACATATGCCTAAAAGGCAAACTGAGGGGTTCCTATAAATGATGGAAAATGAGTGTTATCTAATTTTTGAAATTCTCTTATCCAGTTCGATCTGCCTCTGGAGTGCTTGTCTCAGAAGCATTATTGTATTTTTTACAATAGATCAAAGACGCGGTTGATAAGACTTGATTCTAGATAAATTTGTTACATTTTCAGATATCTTACAATACGTGAAATTGCGCAGCATGGTTAGTTTACTTAAACCTTTCCTTTACCCCCAAAGGCTGACTTACACCATAATTTCAGAAACGTTTCATATCACTCTACCCAAATCATGGCTAAGACAGACACAAATAATTACAGGAATTAGTGCTACAGGGTGTAAAATTGTTCTCTTGTAGGAGTGGTGCATTCATTTCATTCTGGAATTCCCTGCTGAGAAATGATTTGTGCAAACTATCTAAGGACCCTGTAATCCTCTGATTTTTTTTTTTTAAGAGTAAAGTTGCATGTAATCTTTGACTAGAAAAAAAAGTATAAGCATTCACACCAAGGACATATGCCAAGTATTATCTGTTAAACTCAAATGATAACTCTTGTTCTGTAGAGAAAAAGCCAGAAATTTATGAAAATCATTTTCTTCTACCTTAATGGAAGTCAATGTAATAGACTTACAGTTCACATCAAAAATATACAACAGCTATGCATTCTTCATTGAATACTAAATTGGGTAGTGGTCCATCATCTGATTTCCTTTAGATGTGTTCTCCTGTATCCTTTAAGAAATCCTCGTTGTCCATATGACAACGGAAGTGAATGCCCCTTGATAAAGCCATTAGCTACCTTTTGTAAAATGTGGGAAACCAATTTGGTCATGTGCCAGACATCCTTTGATGAACTGTGCCCTATGGAATAGCAGTAAGTTACACCACATAGAAGGTTGTGCGAGGGATTTTTCATGTCTTGTTCAACCACAGAAAATCAGGCAGCACTGGGCACTCCTACCCTTGCATGCCACTGATTAGCTCAGCCTTAGTCACATGGAAATCCTTAATCTTCTCTTTTTAATATTGAAAGGTAAGCCCCTCTCACCTGCAACTGGAGGCTGCCTGTTCATCAAAGCTGAGGCGATTCCAGCAACAAAATCAATGTATGCATGTTCAGAGGAGTTTTCAGGGTTTTGTAAGACAAATCTCTCAAATGGGGGCTAGTGAAATGCTATTGAGCCGGCCTTCGATCTGACAGGAGTGCGTGAACAACACAGCCAGTTCTCTTTCCTGGGCTCCAGCGACAGGGGTGGGGGGCCGGGTCTCTACAAATGCAGCTGTGGAATTTCTCTGTGACCTCTCACCTCACCTAATCTGACTTTAAACCTTGCAGTGGACTGGTTACATAAATAAATATTAAAAGGTAACCCCCAAATCAACACACGTAATTAATTAATTTCTCTTTCCCATGTTAATGAACTACGTTTAGAGAAGTTGCCTATGTCCATGGCTTGTGCAGGACCTGGGCAAATGGTGGAAATTCATGTTTCCTGTTCAAAGGCCTCTGTTTGAAAAGCCAATAAAAATGCTAATTTATTTTTCTTTTCTTCAGGATATGGATTTGTCTATTGAGTCAAGAAGAGTAATTTGTTTTCAATGGAGGTATTTCTTTCCTGGTATTTATGTGACTCACTAAAATCCGAGTCCTTAATAGTTTAGGCCTCCTCTCTTTAAAAAATAGTCAACAGATTTTTAAGTATTCAAAATTCTGCTCTTAATAGGGATCCGAAAGTTACTAAATATGCATTGTGATATGCAGTTTTTAAGGCACAAATTAAAGCGGTTCATACTTAAAAAGTAAATTTGAAGCACAGTGTTACGTGGATCTGTACAGTTAAAAAAAAAAAAGGCTTGCTGGCTTGCCCCATGTTGCTTTCCATTCGTTTCATAACTTCACAAATTACCTGATGTTATATCAATCGTGACTTGACACAGCTACAGCATTCCTTTCATGAAATAATATTTTATCATGGCATGAGTAAGGCATTTGAATATTTTCTACTATTTTGGAAACATTAAAGGGAAACCATCTCAGATTCCTCACTTCATTCTGAGATGAGTGTTTTTTCAGACGTTTAAAGAACTCCTGGGCTTCATACAAAAATTTGAAATCTGAATTATGACCCAGTGTGACGACAGAAGTATTTCTAAATCTAGTGTAACTCAATATTGCGTAGTTACAATGCAAATATGAAATTTAAAGAGTTATTTGTTTCTTCTTACAAATGATGGACTGGCTTTTCATTGGTATATTGTCACAATCAGTTTGAAAACAAACTGAAACGTAATGGGGCCATGATATTTCTAATGCTTTTGAAGGGGTATGTTTAGAGGATTCTTAATTATTTTTCCTTCTTTATATTGACTTTAGGTTCTGAAATTTCAACATATATTAAATCAAATATTTCCCATACAAAAAAGGATCAAAATAAGTATGCAATCATTAGAGTTCCTTTATACATTATTAGAAGATATCCCTCTGAAGACAGATGTACACTGAGCATTTCCATAACATTAACTACTCTGTTATCTCACACTACTCAGTAAGTTACCTCTGCACCATGATTCATACTCTACCAAAATAAAGGCCTATTTAGGACCCAATTAGGAATAATTAGCATAAATAACTGTTTTCAAAGAAGTATATCTACCTTAGTTGTGCAACTGCATTTTATAAGGATAAATATTAAAGTCCTGGTTGTTTTACATTTTTATTTTAAAAAATTAATGCTAATTTTTAAACATGAACTTCTGAATAGACTATCTGACCTTCCCCAACGCATTCCATGTGCACGCACGTGTGGACACACATTCACACACGCCACACACACACACAAATATTGATTCACATTCTTCCAAAAGAAGTCTGAATTCTTGTTTCAATACTAGACAGAAGAATTTCCCTCACTCATAAATATTTTAAAGTAAATTTGTGCCTTTCCAGTTAAATGGATATTGCTTACTGTGGGTCGACAGCTCAAGTGTGCTGACAGGAATTAGTGAAAAATGTGCTATCATTGAAAATATCACACTTTTCTGTCTCGGAGCCACTCAAAGGATACAAAAGCCTTCTTTGGCCCTGCCCTGTGGTCTCGGACCTTAAATCTAAATAAGTACCAGTAGATATAAAGAATTTCTCATTATTTTCTCTTTCCTAGTAAATGTATTTACATTCCGGTATGAAGGTAGGATAAGTTTGTGGGGACTGCTGCCCTGTTCTTATATTTCTCCTGAAAAACATTATTGACTCTCAAAAAACAAATAACTATTTCAAGTGGCTGTCCCTGTGGTATAAAAATAATTCTGAAGCCCAAAGCTGATAATCTTGAATTCAGCACACTGCAAAAGGCCTCTGTGTGTGCACAATAATGCACTGTAACTATTCGGTTTCATTCCAAAGTTTGTAAAGTCATATTTTCTAACTCACAGCCATGTTCTGTACCATATCACATAGAGAATGCCCCAGCTAAGCCGTATTTCTTTAATGGCAGAACTTCAAATGTCATCTTGAGTTGCACAAAACCCTCTTTCTTTTCAGGAGTAATTAGCTAAGGCAGCGCTTGTATGGCAATTAAAAACCACTTGCTTGTAGAAGCTTGTAGGCATTATGTAATTTTTTTTTTTAATGCTACAAGTGCATATGTGTATTCTTGCCTCTAGCTTAAATACAGTGAGTGTTGTAGTTGGTTGCACAGGAATTGTCTCAAGAACATTAAAGCCAGCCAAACACGATTGTATTCCAACTAAAATTGCTCTCTTTATACCGTGTATTGAAACTTGATAACTGTTGGTTATAAAATTCCTTTGATTTTCTGTAGGTAATAAAATACTTTGGCAATTACTATTGACAGTTCCAGATAATCTTGAAGGCTGCCTTGCCTACGGAAGATGAGTGTTACAAATCAGTCCAGTGAAAGAGGGAAGCACGGCAGCAGGCAGCAGGCAGGTTTCAATTTCACAATGCTGATTATCTCATTCGCAATTCCATGCATGCCTAAGTCTGAGAATCCCTCAAGCAGCTATATGGACTTCTACTTTTAAAATGCCTATTACACTTTCATACTTTTTCCTGCTTCCTGAAGAGTGCCATTTCGCCAAGCTTAAATAGCAGAAAATTGCACTGCTTTTCCTCTGCCCATCTCCTCAATCTCTATTAACCTGCACAAGAACAAAGGATCGTGACGGTCCAGCCAGAGGTCGCAAAATAGGTTTGAAGTTGCTTTTTCATTTACTGCCATGCATAGTTTTGATTCCTACATTCATTTTCTACAATAACCTTCTTTTAATGCCTCCGCAAATGACTAAAAAAAAAAATTTAAAAAAATGCAGTCGTCTTTCCAAACTGTGCAAATGGGTTGGTTGGTCCTCGTTCTATCAATGTGAGCGCATGTGCATGTGCACACACACACACACACACACACACACGCTTTCACATGCACAAGTGTTTTATTATTTACAGCAACACCGAATGAAAGTCTATGCTTATTAGGATGGGCCTTCATTTAAATAAAAGTGATAAAAACAACACACACACACACACACACACACACACACACACACACACACACAGCTGGCCCAAATGGAATTCTTTCTGTTTTTGGTGGAAGAGAACAATAGACTAGGAGCAGACAAGAAAATTCTTGAAGCACCTGGCTCTAATGCTTGCAATAGGCTGTATGAGATGTCATAAACTGAATGATGCATTTCTCTATGGACGACTTACAACCAGCAAATGTGGAGGTAAAAGGAAGGACAAAGACTTCTTTTAAAACAATAAGGTTAAACGGTCCCTTTAAATCAAACAGTACTTATTAAATGCAGAAATCTTAATAACCTGAGGGAGATCTGTTCATTCTTCTAATTTTATACATTCCTATCCCTCTTTTTTTTTTTTAAGGCTAACCCTCTGAAGCTGGGTTTGAACAACAAACTGACTACATCTTGCATACGTATTTTTTCCCCGTCAGTCCTAAAGGACAAATGTACTGTGGGAGAAAGGAGCTATCTCTTTATTTTTATTTTGTTCCAGAAAAAGTTACAAGGCTGTCCAGATTCTCTCTGTAGCCCATAAAGTTAGAAATTCACGTGGCCAAGAGCACCGCAGCACAAAGGTGATTTTGGCCATTGGAAACTGTTGTAACCATAAGGTCTGTTTTGCATTTAAAAAGATAAAAGAATGTTTTCTAAAATGACAATTGCTGGTTGGCCATCGATTCGGGGCTTTAATCTCATAGCCTGCTCAAATTTCCCATTATGTGTCACCGGAGGCTTAGAAGGCTCGAGAGGCCGGGCCGGACGATGGCCTTCCACGGCAGTGGAGGGGGTTACAGCATTAAGAAACACAGCTGTTGCTTGCAAATGGCAAATGGTAGAATAGCTCACTGCTTGTTTTTTCCTTGCTGCTAATAAAAACTTAAAGTGTTTTGCATGCTTTCTATAAACAGTGCATTTAAGTTTTATAATCTAGTACATCTTATTAAGCGTGAAGTCTGCTGATCCCTAAATTATTCATAATGTGGTCCAGACTGATTAAGATTGGCTTGTTAAGGAGCACAAGAAGCAATTAAACTGACAAGGCAGTGCGGCCTTGATGTATACATTTATTATCACAAGAATACCCAAAGTGAATGCCCTTATTAAGCAATGAATTTCACCTCACTGGCCCTTCCACCATGGCTGCCACGGGCAGAGTGAGCGAGGAACAACATGTCAAAAGCTAACTCTGAGGAAATGCCTATCTTCAAGTGAAACCGATTTTGTAATGAACCTTTCAGTTCGCTCCTGAGGTAATAAATCCTGACTGGTGCATTAATTACTTGATAACATCCCATCAAAATGCAAATGCAGCACTTGACCCATAGGAATGGCTCACTAGCTGGTAACTCTTCAGGGTGGACATAAATTGTCTGTTTTCTCTTATCAAACAGGGCGTTTATTTCCATCTTGCTAGGGTGAATGTCACTCCTGCCACCCTCAGCCCCTCAGTGGCCTGACACCATCATTTGCAGAGGGCTGTCAGAATGTGCCAATGTCCTAATTGTGTGACTTCCTTCACTTTGTACCTTTCAGGAGAAATTACCCCTCTCCGCCCCTCCCCTCCCTGAAAACCAGATGCACAAACATGTCTGAAGGAATCCAACATATCAAGGACAGACTACCACAGTGTTAGAAAGAATAACCTCCACCTCTACAATACACTCATCTTTTTTTTTCCTTTTCTTTTCAAGCAACACAGCAAACTAGGCATTTCATTTCTTGCAGTCATCATGAGAACGCTAGGCAGTATATATAATTAGGCTGTCCATGGGAAAAGGCAGGAAACTGCTTCCTGTACCTCCACTCACACCAGGACAATGAAGCATTTCTGGGTGGTGTTTTAATATTTTCACAAAATAATCAATGCTTCATTAAAGAAATAGAAATGGTACACTCTAGGCCAGAAACAGATAATGCGATAAAGAAGGGGAGTCAAAACCCAGCTTAATAAACACTTGAAAAATGTGTGAGAGAGGACTCTGGTCCTGAGTGTTCTCTCCACCGAGTGATATGGACACATTTAGTGATGGAAACTGTTTCCACAGTGCATGGTAATGAGGATTTTTTGTTTTCTGTTGGCTCCTTTGAAACTCTGATCTCTATCAATAGGTCTGACTCTCCCACTTGGGTCAACCTGCCTTCCAGTTGTGTTTATCTGTCTCAAAGGCTTGGTGAAAATCCTTAATTCAGGTTACTAGGCAACCCTGCAGGTGAGAAAATATCATATTTGGCTGGCTCCAGTTTTGAATGCACACAGTGGCCTAATGCCTTCCAAATAGACTGCAAAGCATGTGCTGATAACTCTGTGCTCCGTTCTCTGAAGGCGAGGTCAGAAGAAAATTAATTGATGCTGAAAATAATGACAGACGGAGAGGGACCACTGAGACGTGGTGTGACTGGCATGTGATAATGTTAGCAAGAATCTCAGCATGTGACTGGACAGTGTGATGAAAAATATACCCTGTGCGAGGGAAAAACAAGTTACAAAACTTAATTAGTTTTTGACACTTCTTCATAAGTTATTATCTTTTCATTTGGAACATTGCCTTGGGACATCAATACACAAGAAGAAATGAAACATTCGTATTATAAATAGGGAAAAAAGATGACTTTATATTGTGCCTCTCCTCTTTACATGTCCTCTTAGATAAACAAAATACCCACTGTGGGCTACAGGACAGAAAGAAGTGGATAATGCAAATGTCTCCTGCTTTTTAAGTTTGACACAGTCTTAGCCTGTGTATGATGCTGTTACGATGGATTACGTAATTTTTGATTTGGGAAAAAAACAAGGTGGTGTCCAGATCCAATGCAGTCAAAATAAAGCTCTGAGATGGGCTGTCATCAAAATATATCCTCTACAGCAATGATGCTTCCTGTACAGCGAATGTAGTTTTAATTCCGTTTCACGAAGGTTTATACCTAGAAGTAATTCACACTGATTACTAAATAACCCTTGTGCGTTGCTTTGTCTTTTGAATTTTAAAAAATACACTTGCCGAGAGCGATGAATTTCATAAGCCAGCAGCTCTCATGCTTGATGAATCATTCTTATTTTATGCAGTGCTGTGTGTGATAGAGAACTAAGATAAAATATTCTATCCACAAGCTATTCGGTACAATTTATCATCAGCGGCTCACTAGTCCAGTGATAATACCTGGCTTGCAGATTGTAATGATCAGATTCTGTTTTTATTTCAAACAGGAGCAATTCCGAATACCAGAGTTTTTAATTTACATACATTAGTGAGGTTCAAATGTGGCAATAGCTACAAGCAAATTCACTTGCAAACTCAAGGCTCGCCTTGCATAATGGGTTCCCTTTAGCAATTACTCACCAGTGAAGTACCCAGATAAAAATGAAAACAAAGAGAAAAAAGGAAAATCATGATACATACACCAGAGTGTGGGCTAGGATAATTACTGAACCATAGTGAAGGTCACGTTTATATCTGTTTTAGTAATGATTCCTGTACCCTTCCTCAGTATTGAATTCCTAATGCAATCTTCCTTCTATTCTACGGTGCTATACTCTTTTATCTGTAAATTTTTAAAGTTTCAATACCACCTTCCTATTATAGAAAAGTGGCAACCCTATTATTACTAGAAATGAACACGGATAACATTTTAAATGACTAAAATATGGAAATATCTGCTAAATACAGTAATCACACACACACAGACACACATGCTCCACAAATATATCAGTTCAAACATTTAGCAAAACCGACAGGCCTATAATAAAATACCTCTTATAGTTACATCACTTTCACACTGACCACAGTATTGAGCCTGAATTCCCAGCAGCATCATTACTAGACACTTTCTGCCACCTTTCTAAATCTGAAAAGCTTCCTACATTTAGTGAAGATTAGGTAATGCTACTTGCAATCAATAGCCAGCTATCAATTCCATACCTTGTTCAGCAGAACAAGGCGATAAAAGTAAGCAAAAGGGCTGACAAAATACTGCTTAGAGCCAGATGTTTCTTAAAACCAGTCTGTAGTTTTAAGGAAATACATGGCTCATAGACAAAACAAACACCAAGATTATCCCATATACATGGGAGTTGCTCATCTGCCATTACATCCCATAATGTTACAGAAACTCCTGTGCTGAGGCCCAAGGGTAGGACAGGAGCTGCATGTTTATTCTGCATTTCCAGAATCTGGGTTGTTTATATCCTGCTTTTAGGGTTATATTATAGGAGTCACACTTTAGGCTTATCAGCAGTTTTCTAAAAATGCCTATTTATCAGAGAGAGCAGTCATATTTTAAAGAAATCATACCACTGAGTCTGGAAAAAAGTCATTTCCAGATTCTCGCATTGGGCCCAGCAGAGTCAGTTTTCAATTTCCAGACTTGAGCAAATTGTGAAACACCGCTGATACTAGGACAAGCCACATTGAGAAGACACGGATGAGTCGAATATACGACAAAAATCGCCATCCTGGCTGGCATCTTGGTGCCTACCTACAACATGGCAGAGAGGCTGTGGTCAAGGTGGGCTCTGGTGGCTGCCTCAATGAAGCACCTATGTACGGCCCCTCTAAATTAGAAGGGACTCAATCTTTTCCCCAATGTTATCAAGACCCAGTCACACACTGCCTTTACCTGGGACACACGAGTATCATTAGCCTTTATTGGAAATTATTCAATGAACCAGTGCAGGGAGTCCTAAGAAATACATGGGTAGGAAAAGGAATCAGAAAATAGGGGTAGAAACATCTGTATTTTCAATGCTTTACATGGGAGAAAAGCCTGCCCTCTTTCCCCTTGGTTACGGAAATATTATCAGTAGGAGTGGCAATAATTCTTCCTTGAGAAGTTACAAATAAGAAATTGGACAGTTTAAGTTTTCATACCTACCCAGGGCTCTAGTTTTTAAAACTCTCGAGGGTGGTGTGTGGTTAGACAATTACAGTGGGTTCTAGCTCTTCCAGGCAGCACTCAACCGCCCAAGTATTATGGTCTGTTTCTTTAACCACGCTGCTGTTCAGCTCTACCACCCCCAAAGCCCAGCCGGGAGCAGGGGATCATGGGAATTACCCGTACAAGACAGTCCTGGCACCCGTTTGAAAGCGCCAGGGATTGGTCTGGATCCCTACCAGACAGTATGCTTATAGTGAAGGTCCAAAAATACAGATGTTACTGTTATATTAGAGAGTTTTCTAGAAAATGAGCTTCCTTGAAGTTACACGACGGTAAAAAGAAAAGCCCAATTCATATCAAATGTTAATGTATGTGTGTGTGTGTGTGTGTGTGTCCACTATTCTCTATTGTAACATGATGTCATTTCTATAAATATAACTATATTTGTACTATTCAGCTATGTCTTACCTAATCTAAAGTGATGTCATTCTATGAAACCTCTGCATTTTTTGAAATCATTTTCATTATTTCCTGATATAAGCTGTCTACTAAAGTCAGTTGATGTGCCTGCCTACCCTGCTTTACCTTTAAAATTAGACTCTCAAACTTTGATCATTCCACTACTATTTCCCATTAGCCCCTGTATAAATGCACATTTCTTGCCTGCTTCAAGCCCCCATGGAAAACCTTTAAGGACCTCTTCCATTCCACAGCTCAATCCTTTGTGTCCCTCCTTTTCTAAAGGTTTCAATACTTGTGATGAAACTCAGTTTTCTGTTCTCCCCAAGATTCTTGGAACAGCCCCTGGTTAGTCTTCCATAAACACAGAACAGGCCTTTAAAACTAATAAAAGAATCCAAGGCCAAAGCACTTGGGGGCACACAGGAGGAAGCAGGACCAATCCTTATTTAAATACTTGAATTGCTTTTGTTGTGAAGATCAAGAAGGCCTAAAATGAACAGTTCCTCTTTTCCTGGGGTGTGGTGGCTCCTTTACTTTTTTTTACAGTGTCCCATGAAAGAGTTTATTTTCCAAACTCAGACTTGCACTATTTTTATTTAATTATCTGTTCTCCTATTATCAGGTGTAATGACAGTGAATGAAGAACTTAATAGCTGGGTTACATCTTGTCTTCCGTTTTCCTCAGACTTGAAGAGATTGCTTATATGACTGAGAGGGGAGAAGGAGGAGGCCACTTTACTTTCGTCTTTCCCAGCTGACTGACTGACAGCTGGGCTAGAGACAAGAGCATCGCGAAAATGTCTACTGAGATGGGGCTTCAACGGGAGACAGACTTGATTTGTCCACGAAGAAGGAAAAGTGACAGGCCAGCAGCTTTCTCCATCTCTTTCCATTTTATACAATTTGAAGAAGTTTGCTAGGCCTTCTTTTTTCTTCTTCTTCTTCTTTTTTTGCTAGTTACATCATCACATAAAATATATTTATAAAACATTATCGTAGAACTATGGATCTACGTTTGATGGTTTTTCGATGGAGGTTACCGTAGAATTTTGGTTCTAAAAAAACAGAGTGTTAAGACTAACGAGAGGGGAGAAACATGGCCTTCTGTGTAAAATAGTTTCCAAATTGGTTTTATTGTGTGGAGTATAGAGGAGTTTATTGTATTGATCTCATCACTGTTCATGTGTCCTAAGAGCCAAACTTTCTGATTTACCAACAGAAGATAACGCAGCAAGAAAGATCTGACCATATGTAGAAGATAACTTTCCAAAGCACATTTTCTTGGATTCTCTACGTGAGAGCCTCTTCTTTTATGTAAAAAGTATGGGAACCTCTTCTGAGAACAGAACTGACCTAAAAACTGCCTACGCAGCAGCAACAACAAGTAACTCTTTGTGTCTTTTCAGCTGAAAATTTGAAAATTCATATGTTTATCTTTGATCATTGCAGGACATTCTAACCTTCCAGCGACAGAGGTACAAAAGGACTTCCAGCTCCGATGTTATTCATATTAATAAAAGAAATGCTTAAATTGGGGTCTTTCTATGCCAACTTCGGTTCCATGTAAATATTTATAGCTGTGCCATAAACCGTTGAAATGTTGTGTTTTTAATAGTTGTAACAGAGACATCATTATAATAGAGAAAAGAGTTCTCTTAAAATAAAAGCATAAAATACTTAAAATGCTGGTTGTGTTTATGACTCAGAAAAAAAGGCTCCAGTGGGTATCAGGTCAGGTTTTCCTACTCAAAAGGATCAATTTTAAGTAGAGTGCATTAATTACTTCAGCAGTGACTTTCAAAGAGCTTTCCTAATCAAAATGGTCTTACATACTTATAAGTATCACCTCAGTTTTCCCCTTTCTTGTTTTTACTTGTTGAATGTGCTGTTGATTCTTCAAAAAGGATGATCTTAATATTACTACCAAGGTTATCATTTTTTTTAAAAATGGAAAGAAAAGACAGAGAAATGAAAAGGAAAGGAAAAAGAAGAAAAAAAAACAAAATGAAAATACAGGCCCATCTCTTTTTAATAGTCTTTTTAATAGTCTTTTTACATGGGGACTCTTAAATGAGTCCACCAAAAATGGCAAATATATAAAACTAAACTGTGTTTTAGGGCTTCTGATTCTAGAAAAGGGGGAAAACATTATTACAAGTGTCCATTACACCTCCCAAAGTTCATCTGTTGTAATTAAAGAAGGCCAAATGCAAAACTGTGTATATGTTTCTTCAAACGGGTCTGTTTGGTAAAGAGACCATTTTGCAGTGATAGTTTCACCCTGTTTACAGTTTGAAATCAGGTAGTGATTTTTAACATCCAAATACTTCATTTCACTTTGCCATGCTCTTCTGGCAGTAAGAAAACTCTCTTTAAAAAACAATTATTAGAGGGCCGGCCGAGTGGCGCGGTGGTTGGTTAAGCGCTGGCTTCGGAAGCCAGCAGCCCCGGTTCGGTCCCACATATGAGGGCCAGTGACACTGTCCTCAAAAAAAAAAAAAACACAAAAAAACAATTATTAGAGACGTGACCAAACTACACACATAACACACAGGCACACACTGGGTGACTGCAAATTATTTTGCATTCATATATTTGAGAAAATCTATATACCCGCCACCTTTTTTTTTTTTTTTTTAAGGCAAACACTACTTCACTCCTTGTACAGGGCAGAGGAAACTCTAAAATGGTCCTTAAAAGGGAACCATAATTCCTCCCCCTTGTATGCATCCCCTGAGGCTGATGCAGTGGACTAGGGCCCATTGTTATTGTGTGGTTACAGCGTCCTGCGAATCTGGACCAGTTATTAGGTCAGATGCTAACTTCCTCAGTACAAAAATGATGCTTTCTCCTTTGTGCTCTCCTCAGTAATGGCTGGAGCCGGGCTAATTAAAGCCCCACGACAATGTGCTTGTGGGGAGGTCAGAGACTTCCTTGTGACACCTGAACAGTACTCAACTCAAAGGGACGGCCCGTAATCTGAAATGATGTGATGGAGAGCTGGCCTTTCAGGTTCCCCATATATTTAAAGGGAAATGACAGTTAATGGCAGGGGTGTCAAATAAGGGCAGATGGAGGAGCCAGGAGGAATGTCACTCTGTGGCTAACTTTACCTGCAATTAGTCCACTTAAGAGCCAGTAGACAATACAGCCCTGGACACCTCGTTACCAGTTCAGTACTCCTGAAAATGTATCCAACATGCCTGGGCCAGATAACATCCCACACACGAAGAACGCTTCGCTTAAGTATTTCTCTACGCTGGGCCTTCTGTGCACTGAGAAACATTATCATCCTTTCCAGGGGTCTTTCAGCAATTAAACTATAATCTTTATTAGTAGTTGTATTGGTAATCGCACAAATAATAAATTCAAATAAATTCTGTTACATTTCTTACTGGGAATAAGTCACTGTGGTAATTAATCTTGGAGTCATTTTCTTTTGCCCCTTGAGGTACGGAACTTGCGAAGCCAAAGCAATATTCAAAAGAGAAACCCCAGATTTATTGTCAGTTAGTTTTAATAGACACCTGCATGGCTTACTAATTACTTTGAAAACTGTAAAGTCTGTTGGCATGAATCCACTCCTTGCTTTCTTCTTTCCCCTCAGTGACACACCTGCATGCCATGAATTGACACTGTATTTATCTCAGCACTTCTTGTTGCTGTTACACTGCAGAATTACTGTTTGTGATAGAATGGGTGAGGTTGGACCAGAGCTTTGACTGTCCTGCATTTAGTTTTAGAAGCAATATTTAGTGGAGTCTAAAAACTTTTTCCAGGGCAAATGAATACAAAAGTCACCACCTTCATAACCAAGTCCAAAAACCTCTTGAAAAAATACAATTCAAGTTTGAAAATGATATCTGTAGATTTCAAGGTTTCAATGGCTATATAGTTAAAAGGTAGACATTAAAATCTATTTTATGCATAATATGCTGTATAGTGAGTGGTGCCAGGTTTTTGTGTAAAAGGATACATTTTTCATAGTATCATGGGCAATTTTAATACGTACTGGATCTTGTGTATTATAATATCCAAATAAAATATTGCTCATCATCGAATTTTAGAGATTAGAGATCATTTACACCACAGCTTCCCTTTTACAGATAAAGAAATAGAAGCTGGGAGATGTTAGATGATTTCCCCCAGTTAACAATAACACAGATTAAAATTCTGTTTTCTATGGACTCATAGAGTGGAGCAAGTTGTCTCCCTTACTATGTCACCCTGTCTTCCTTAAATAAGTTTAGTACTTTCTACAAAGCATGAAAGGTCCCAACATTGAAATATAATCAAAATATCTGCAGACATACAAATGTGTCCTCAAATTTGTTAGGAAGAGATGCTGTTCATATTACTCATAAATGTTATTCAGCCCTATGTAAAGGTTCCCGTTTATCTAAACAGTTTTTTATATTAGAACTCAAACCTTCCACTTTAAAATGGAAGAATGGCAAGAGATTTTTCTACCAAATTGTCTTAAACACGGCGAACTCATAGTTTTCTTTGAAAGAGCTGATGTTTGGGGCCACAGCATAGACTGAGAACAGATAACCCGAGTGGCTAGAATCAGCAGCCCAAGGTGATCCGCATAAAAATTGAAGGGAGAATTTCTAAAGTCAGATTCTCAACAACTCTTGAAATTCAGACAAACACCCTAATTGATCAAAAACTATCCCAATGCATAGCAAGGAAAAGACTTATTTTTGCTCAGAGGTGGGGCTATCTTTTGTGCTATGTTTCACCAAACATATTTTCCATCAGTGTCTTTGTTTTAGCAAATTGGAATCCAGTTATTAAGCAAGAGAGCCTGTCTGAAAATTTTGCTTTAAGAATTCTAGTATGAAAGACTCAACTAAAAAAAAAAAAAAAAAAAGTCTATGGCGTAGGCCTCCTGGCCCCATTAAAAATTCTTCTCTGGTTGAGTGGCTGTTACTCAACCAAGCAGACCCAGTAATCCATCCTCTGGTGCTCACAGGACGCTGGATGGGAATGTAAACTTCGCCCCTGGGAACCTAAAAGGTAGCAAGACTTCTGCAACTGAACTATTCCAACTTGGGAATTATGCTGCTGGATATAAAATGGGACTGTCCTTTATGTTACCAAAAAAAATACCAAGTGGCCAAGAGAAAGACAATTATGGATATTTGTTCAACATGCTCCTCAAACTTGGATCCAGAGATTTAACTCCTTTTACAAAAAGTCAAACTTGATTCATTCTGGGGGAATTAAATATTGTCAATGCTTTCATTTTAAACTTTAGTATCAAACTTTTACCTGAAGCTAATATTTCCTTCTATGGAAAATTTTAGAAAAATTTTATGATTCTAACAAAGACTTTACTTGGAAAAATATTTGAATACTTTGGTTTGATAACCTGTCAATAATAGCATTCTTAATAACAATTCATAATTGTCACACTTGATAACAAGGAAGAATGTAGAAGTCATTTTGGATAAAAACCCTAGCTCGATCATTTCTCAACTGTGTGACTTTGTCAGATTTTTAACAGCTGAGCCTCTGTTTCCTAGGATGAAAATCAGAGATAGTAATAATTTTCCCCTCAATTTGTCTTTGATGAATTTAAGTGAGTTAATACATTTAAGGCACATCACAGTACCTAACAATCAATAAATTACTATTATTATGAAAAGTCTTAGGCAACTTTTATTGTAAATTTTACTTTCTCAACCACTTAATTATATATAAATAACTTATAAAGATACATCCAGATATATAGAACAACTTTTCCAGGCTTTTCAATATGCAAATATAGATGAGCATCAATTGAACAACTCAGATATTTTGACATAAATTACAGAGTGAAGAGGAAGAGAATCTTTGAGAAGTTGCTGGCATGTCATACGAAATCAAATCTGAAACAAATCAAGCAAATAGTATACATTCTAAGTGAGATCCAAATGCTTGTTTACATAGTAAACTGTAATGTCTCAGAAGATGCAGTTGCGCATTAGAATTTGAAAAATTATCTTTCTAAATGCATATGCACATATATTTACATATTTATATAACAGGCTACAAAGACACTAATGGAGCAGCCTATTATTTCTGAAATAATTTAATACTATTTCCAGCTCCATTAATAGTGCAGAAATTAAACTTTTACAATCCTACACAAACAAATCAAGATAATTCAGATCCTAAATCCACAAACTGAAATGGAGATTTGGTAATTATTGAACTAATTTGATTAATGGAGATGAATAAAACTCAATGATTCTGACCCATGGATCTATGTTGGTCCTGAAATGCTTACTTTCACTGTATAAATCAATTTACACTGGTTAAATGCTAAATGTACTGTCTTCACAGCACCAAGTGAAAATGAGATTTTGCAGTCATTTAGTTATCTTTATTAACGCAGGAAGCTAAAAACAATTGCCTATCATGAGATGCACATGTTTATTTCCTGACAAAATATTGCTTTTGCACGACACAGATACAGTCTAAGGCTTACTCATTACCCTTGCTAATTTGACTCTCTTGATTCCCCATTAGAGCACTTCATACAAATGTTTCTTTCAAATTACTCTATTATGTCATAATCAAAAGAAGGAATTTAGCCAAAATGTTTGTTTACCATCTTGTAGATAGTCAAAACAGTCTGTTGGTGTACTCTTTGATATTAATTCCTACTCATCCAGGGGTGGATTTTGGCCAAAACATTCAATTGCTCTTTTGAGGACGTTTACAGTTGTATGTCAGTTTAGTCCAATATGAGCCAACAGCTAGGCAATAGTGGAATTCGCTTCCCATGGAGCCAGCTGACCTCTGTTTACCCACAGAATGACAAGTAAATACTCCGATCTGAAATTTCCCAGACTACAAAATAACACACTGATATGAAGTAAGTGTTTTCATACATTATTTTATTGGGAGTGTCCGGTTTAATCCTTAAAACTATGTTGACAACACACTAAAATAATTAATCTGATCAGTTCAATCAAAAAATAAGCAGCATCGTAGTAACAGTCAGGTTAAACAATTTCCTTAGTATGATCCAAACCCCAGAACTAAGAACTTGGCTCTTAAGAAAATGACAGTATTTAATTTGATTGACAGATCTCCTGAGAAGTGACTTTGAGCTGCATTAATTTAGGAGAAATTCAGTTTTTGACTAGTCAGCTGTCATATGTGTCCATGTATCCCAAAGTGGCATTTCAGTGTCCAACGTCTACCAGATCAGAACTAACCCAGAAACCATTAGTGTTTAATCCACCAGAAATCCCTACTATAAATTGGACACCGTGGAAGATATATTAGAAGCAGGAGACACCTTCCAAGATAGTGAGGCCCAGATTGAGAGCCAAGAGGCAAGACTAAAACAGATAAATTAAAAATCAAGAACACAATTCAATATGTAATTGAGTGCTGAGTTGTATGATACAGCAGCTACCAGAGAAGATCCCTGGTGAGAGATATATATTAGCACAGGTTGCCGTTATGAGGAAAGGGGATACAAATGCTGGCCGATAAAAAAGATACAAAGGATTGTTAAGGAAAGAAGCTATGGTGCTTCTAGAAATATGGGCCAGACAAGCAAACACTATGATAAGAGTGTGACCATGTGGCTTATTTTGGGAAGGGAGCAAGGGCGAAATAAGGTTTCCTAAGCAGGGAAGACCATGTTACTGTTCAACCTCATGTCTTCCCTTAATAATAAGATGCCAAACTGCTTAGACCTCCATGAGAATTATAACTGGTATAACCTTGGGCAACTCACTGAGCCTGGAGGTACCCTCAATGTCCTTTGTAAAATAAGGATTATACTGGTACCACTAACTTAACATTCCCATGAGGAATACTTGAGTTTATGCATGTAAAGTACTTAAAATAGTTACTGGCATATAGATTGTTTAGTAAAGTCTGCTATCATAAATATCCTCCTTATTACTATTAGTAATCACTAATTCTCTTTCTCTAAGCCTGGCTCATGCTTTCAGTCCTATTTTCCAGTCTTGCTTCCCACTCGTTTACCCTTTGTCTCAGCCCAATTGCACTACCAACCTCTCTCCTCGCCACACCCTGTGGTTTTCACACTCAGAGCCTTGGCTCACCATGTCCTAATTTATCTGCAGTATCATTACCCAACCACTATCTTCTTCTCCTGTTGAAATCCTGCCCATATTTCAAGGCTCTCTTATCCTATATGTCTTTCATTTTGTTTCAGATTCATGTATTACTGGGTTTTCAGAAAAGTTATGATGCATTTTTGAAACGAAAAACATAGAAAAAATACGTCATGACTTTTCTGACAACCCAACAGCTACCTCTCATTGGCCTCTTTTTGCTCATCACACTTAATCACATGAATCAGTTTCCCCTTAAACTGTAAACTCTTTGAAGACAGACATTTTTGTGGTTATTGTTATTGTTGGGGCCTCACCAAACAGTATGCTAATCAGAGATCATGAAAGTTTTGCTGAATCAAAAACAATACTAAACAGTTAAATGGGATATATATGGTGTATATTTATACATAGTGATTGTGCTATTTATAAGAAAAGAAATTGTATAACCCTGAGTCAATGGATTTTGACTATCCACCTATATATAGCAACTAAATATATCAGTCATTTGATCTTCCCAGTGAATGACAGCAATCATGCTATGACAGGTTGCTGTCAATAAATCTCATGCTTTGAGCTTCTCTTCATCATAGGAGACAAATAGCTCTGAGCCTCCCACCCTCAAAAATGTTGTGAATAAGGGCATACCCTTGCCATGGGGTTTCTGATTTTCAAACTGCAAATTTTCAAATTGCTCCAAATTTCACCTATGGGAACTCAATTATTCAGTTGTCTTTTGTTTTTTCTTTTTCACTTTTTGCAACAATGATATGATTATTACATGTTGCATAAAAACTTAGCTGGGGAATGGAAGAATATTATTTTTTGTAGTTCTCACTTTTTTTTAAGGTTTAGTTATCAGGAGATATTAAAACAAACCCTTGTATATGTGACGGATTCTAAGACCTCACTACACATTGTGGACTGGTGACACAGATTTGGGTCTATATATTTAAATGCCCCATCCTCAATGGGTTAAAATAGCCACACTTTCAAAATTCGACCTGTCGATACGTCTACCATTTACTATGTCACACAACCTGAAGTTTTTATCTTATTAAAACTGATATCCTCAAAAACAAAAATTCCATTGAATTCCATGTTATAAGCTCACATTATCTCTTTATCCAAAATGCTCCAAAAGTATAATTCACAGTCACAATATCTGACTTCATAAATCAGGCATCCATAGGAAACTCCTGTATGTGATTGTTAGTTTTCCCACATGAGAATGCTAGCAAGTGGAGGAAGAGGAAGAAGAGAATAACAGAGAGAATTTTGTCATTGGTTGAAAATAGAAGGGGATTATCATGGAAATGCTTTCTATCTATTTATTTATTTTTTAAAGTTCTGTCTCAAATGTCTGCTCTTTCCCTCCAGAGTATTATTTCCTAGAGAAGAGTACTAAAGCATGCATTCTGGCATCAGACTGCTCTTCACACCCCAGCTACATTAACTGGGAAAATGGAGCTGTGTAAACTTGTAATTAAATTTGACTACTGTTCTAAGCCTATTTCTGAGTCTATACAATAGTAATAATAATAATACTACCTGAAACATAGTGTAGTTAGAGAATTCAATGAATTGGGGAAATCAAGGGCAAACAAACATTTGCTTTTGTTATTAATCTCAGCGAACCAATTCGGATTCAAAATCAAAATCTGAATGTATGTACTGGCCATAGATGCCCAGTTTAGAAGCAAAGGACAAATAAAAAAAAACCTAGAGAATATTCACGCTAAATAGCTATTCGCATCTGAATTAGCCAGATCATTGAGAAAAACATGCCACCTTGGTCTAAAACCTGAACAATTGCTTCAATTCTCCACCTCGCTTTGCATCTATAGACAAGGTCTTAAAAGTCCAGTATCCACTGAAAGCCTTTGTATTTCAAATAAAAATAATAGACGCCATCAAGTATGTTAATGTCCATAATCATTGTAATTTTTGTAAATTATAACTGTCAGTGGTCACAAATGTACCCAATGAAAACATAAGGTAACAATTTAGCCTTTATATTACCACTCTCAGAAAAGAAGAGCCACTTGTAGGAAACTTAAGTAGGAAGGCAAATTTTTAACATTTATTCTAAAAATAGGGGGATTTTTTTTTCCCCTTTTCCAATGGGATTATTTCTAAGATAATATTTGCTAGCAAATATCTGCAGCCAAAATTTTACCTAAAAATTTACCCCTGCTTTTAATTTCTAATATAGAGTAACGATACACAGCGCTGCTTTTGCTTCCATAAACGGTGTTTAAAGAACATGTTTAAAATATCTAGACTACCATAAAACCATTTCCATTAATATGTAGATTTTCAGCTCTGTTGCTGCCACACTAAATAAAATTCATTTGACTCATTATGATATAATCTCATAAACATTACAATTTTCTTCATTATAGAAAATTACTCTGGAGAGATAGAGATTTACCTTATAAATTTATGTAAATAAAATTATTTTTTTGGACCTGATGATTAAAAATTATTTGGACTCCCTTCTTAGAGTATTAAAACTTCATAAAATATTTCCTAGAATAAAAAGTAGTAGTACTCAATTTAAATATTTGCATTTATTAGAAATGAGGAGATCTAATCGATATTAACTGTAGGTGACATAATTCCTATTTTATTGTGTTAAACTTTGTCATTTTAATGCCATCAACATTGATCGAATAAAAGAATACAAGATAAACTCATTAGAAAATGTATTGGCACATTCTGTTAAGATGCCAATAATCTCAGGGAAAAGTAGGAACTCAAGCCAATTCAGTACTTTTTTTTTTTTTTTTGCATTTAAACATAATAAAAATGTTTTAAGAATGTTTTTTTATTTTTGGGAGAAAAATTCTCAATATGCTTAAGAATGGACCTTCAAAGGATGCTTGGTTTTGTTAATTACATATTGCTTGGATGTTTAAATAAGTCAAAGATTTTAAGTCTAAAGGTAACCCTGCAATGTTTCTAACTGTTCTCCAAATAATTACAGAGTGCAGCTTGACTGTCGTTCATGGGTCTCTATTCCATTATGTGAGGAGAAAAAGAAAATGGCGGCCCACAGATTCACAAGTCACCCATGGCAAGAGCAATGACAAGACAGATTAGGATGTATATTAAATCTCACACATGGCTGCCTTTCTGTATCAAGGTAAAAAATACTTGCTCTTACATACGTTAGAGACCAGTGTTGGTCTGACATCTACATTAAGATTGACAGCATCTCAACATTTATTTTTACATTTACTGAGTCAATAACTAGTCTAAACCTGGTAAAATTTAGATAACAGAAATGAAAAAAAAATGAAAAAATATATATATATATACATATAGCAGGCAGCCTGATTTTCTCATGTCAAAAAAAATTTAACCCCTCCCCCGCAACAGTACTGGGCTTTTATGAATTATCAATCCTACAGTAATACATCAACTGGCATACACAGCTGTGACTTGGTAATCCAATCTCATTTGTCAAAAAAGAAATTTGGTAGATAGAGAATGGTTTTAGAAAAAGAAACTCCTGCACTGACAATAACATAAATACTATATGCATAGGAGACTGATTATTTTTAAAAACTGGATTAACACCATTGTTAAGATCACCTTCTACATGTTATTTTTACAAACAAGAGGAAATTGCTAGGCAGTAATCCTGCCTGCACAAGAACTACAGATGAGAAACATACATAAAGCTTACTAGGATGGTAAATACCAAATTGCTTAATTTGTTTAAGGTTTTTAACATATTTACTTGTAAATCATGTTAAGAATTAGAAGTCCCACATGAACTGCATTATAGGGAAAAAGTCATCATTTACTTTGCTTTCAAATATCACAAAACTAAACAAAAGCCTATCTTCACTTTAAGGCTCTATCTTGGTTTCATTAATAATTAAATCTTGTTTTCCAATGATGGCTATTTTACACTCTCATTTGAAGTATGTTACTTTTATTGTTATTCTCAAAGATACTGTAAAGCTTTTAAGATACACAATATTTTATATACATTACACAAAAATGTGGCAAAATAAAACATTCACTTTTTTCAGTCTTAGTCTAGCCTCCCAGTATCACTGAATGGGGAGAGATATAAAGAAATCAATATTTAAAACAAAACACTAGGCCCTGCTATTCTTCTAAAGCTTATATTCAAATGGTTGGCATTTCAATTTTAGTAAATAAATTATGGTTGGAAGTACCATCATTTGGAAGACACAACATCACCAAACAGCCAAGCCAAGTTCTTTGAATTTTAAAAGCACCATGCAACAACAATTAAAGTGGTGTTTGTTCATCTCCAAAGTCAGACAAGCTTTTATTAAAGCACGCCTTCGATAAGAGGCTACCTTTCTCCTTTTCCAGCACTCTGTGGGAAGCAATTCAGGTTAAAACGATATTCTTAGGAATAATTATCTCCATAAGATCCAAACTATCATGTATATAATTCCTTGAAAATGATGCCATTTTGTGAGGCCATGACAAAATTGCATCCATGATTATAAGTCCTTCCATCAGTCAACCCCACTGGTAAACAAAGGCAGGAATAAAAGTCCCTTCTGTGCTCTTCTGCTAATGCTGTACTAGCCTTTTCTAGCAAAACATGAGTGAAAGAAAAGATGGAGGAACATGCCTGGCACTAGGGAAACTTGCACTCTGGTGCCTGAGATGTTTATAGCATTCAAGCTGATTAATTAAATGTCAATAGAGTGAGTCCCTAAAAAAAGTTAAAGGATCAGTTTAACAAGCGATTAAACCATCATGATTATGAGAGAGGCATATCCTGTCCTTCACTGGAGGTCGTTTTTATGCTCAACAAAGTGATGGAAAATTAACTATTTTCATAAACAGATGGTCTTTAGGATAATGGCTTGTACTTTTTAATTTCCTTTTTGGCAGTACATCGTGCCAAATGTCAGCCACGTCAATAGTCTTCATTAGAAGTTGTCTGATATTGTTGGGATCCTTAGAACAGATATCCAGTTTTTCCCCAATATTATACACGGAAAGCAGAGAAGTTTAAGAAGGTACAGAAAGATAAAAATTTAATATATTTAAACCAAAGGGAAATGAATCCATATCAAATTCCAAGATTAGAAACAAGGTTTAAAGTACTCATGATGCCTTTCCATCTCCACTGCCCTGCTATCATTCAGGAGCCAGGAATCTTTAAATGCTCTCCCAGAAAAACATCTTTTGTTCCTAAACCTTATTCTTAACAAGGGGTAAGTGATGCCCCATTTATAACATTTTCAATTCATAGAGTCCACATGTGGCCGTGTCCTCGCATAGCCAGACAGAGTGTACATTTCAAAAAAAAAAAAAACCCAAAAAAACTAAACCTCATAAATCTCCAGAAATTCCTCACATCTATTATTTTTACCTTCTGCTGCTGATGAGCCTGTTGGGCTCTGTACAGAGGAAATTACAAGCGCTCCAGAAGATTTGGCAAGAAGATGCTAGAAGAAACAATGGGCGAAAAAAAAAAAAAAAGATTCTTAACTGAAGCATCGTATCCAGCTTTGGCTACCATTTACATATTTGAAATTACAGCTAATAAAATGGAAATTCCATTGAAATGGAATAAATTGTTTTCTGAAATCCCTATCTGATTACTGTTGGTGATGTCTGAAATTAAACATGTTAAGCTACACTCAATATACTTTATGGAATTCAACTGATGGCTAACGTGCTTATTGAAAATCTGTCTGTTATACAATTTTCCAATTAGGAACCAAGGTACTTGGATCTACCTAAACCTTTTACTCCTGGCCTTGTGATCACTTTCCTATTAATATATGTTACCAAACAAGTCTCTCTTTACTTAATAGATGTTTGGAGGCTGTTGTAACAGCTGCTAACTGGTAAGAAAATGCCAGTAGAAATATTTTATAGTCACACATTTAAATACCACTGGAAGTCAGCTTGGAGTTGATGCCAAGGGGAACACTTATGTTTAAGGCATATCCCGCATAGTGATAAAAAATTAATAGGTCAAAAAATCTTTCGCCCAAATTATGTATACACAATGCCAACACAACAAGTGAAAAGCAAAAGCCTAACCATCGGGCTTATATTTTCCTTTGTTGCTCATTCTTGGTATCAATTTCTCCACTCAGTTGACTGTGGTTATGTTTTCAATGTGAAGACACCATTTTATAACCCACCTAAGAAAATGATCTTGAGGAAAACTTAATAACTCTTATGTTCAAAGGAGACCGAATGTACACCCCTAAAGTTTGTTAACCAGGTAATTAGTATTTGTGATGACATTTCATTCATCAGAAAGATAAAAATGAATAATCATGTGCAGGTTCATTTCACAGGAATCACTCTTGAAATAAAGGTGGAGATAAAAGCTACCTAAAGAGCAAACAGAAGAAAACAAAACAAAAACCACTGCACGCATATCAGTTGTTTACAACTGTACATAAAACATTTTAAAAAATCGCAATTCAGCATATCTTAGCCAAAGGAAAAGTCATGATGTAATCAATTAACCTCAACCGCACAACTTACCAAATCAGCAAATACATACTTATCGATTACCGGCCCATGCCCGTAGCTGATAGACTAACCATTTACCTCCTCCCACACAATTTCCTAGCTGTGAAAACCACCCAGAAACAGGGAACCAAGGACCT